>LPNX010902615.1:232200-248863 GCA_001517045.1 Pseudotsuga menziesii | reverse complement strand
CAAAGCAATTGAGTTTAACCATTGGGCTCCAACTGATGTGTATCCCTACAAAGAAATATGGTATAATGTTCTTTATTGGCATTTGTATTTTTTTTTTAAAGACTTATAGCCGTCGGTTAAGCGACAGCTTGTAGGTGTTTTTTTTATTTTTAAATTTCAATACTGTCGCTTAACCGACGGTTCCGTTTTCATACTCCGTCGCTTAACTGACGGTTCCATTTTCATACTCCGTCGTTTAACCGACGCTAATGTTTAAAGTTTAATATGAATTAGATGTCAAATAACTGACGATTTACATTTAACCGACGGTAAAATGAGCTGTCGCTTAACCGACGGATTGGAAAGATGTCGGATAACCGACGAAAATCCACCGACGCTTAAAAAAAATCATAGTGTCGTACATGCGACAAGGAAGTGTCGAAAATCCGACAATATGGCCGTCGGATTTTTGGTCGAAATCTAGTAGTGTTGTGAGGAGATTGCTTCTACTTCTACAAACCTACACCCTAGAGGAAAATGATGTTGATTCTTTTAGGCATCTTTTCTCCTTTGGTATGTTGATCCAAACATTAAAATCTATTATTTTTCCTACTTGGTTTTTTGAAAATATCACCTAGGCATTGATCTTGTTGCCATTCTTCAGGATGATCTATTTCTATGTTACAAAATAGTGCAATCTAAATTTGTGATTTCATTTTTTCTTTTGGAGTAGTTACTTGTTTCACTCTTTTCTAAGAAATTTGATTGGTTCAAAATCCTCAGTGACTGCATGCAAAGAAACATCTAAGAGGGATTATTTTCCATGTCTTGAATACATTTAAATTTAATCTACAACTCTTATGAATGAATATAAATAGTTGGATTCATATTTTTATACCCAGCATGCTTCTTATGAATGAATATAAATAGTTGGATTCATATAAATAGTTGAATAGTGATGCAGGCCACATTGGATCATTCTGCTACAAAAATTTGTAGTGACAAAACAAGGGCACTGACCTTGAATCAGGTTGGCCTTTCTCATTGGTTTATATCTATGGGAATGATTTCTTCTTACAAGTGTGTTGGGATATGATAAAACATGGCATTTCCCCATTGTTATATGATTCAATGTTCTTTTTAATTGCATGTGAAGCTTAACCCTATTACATAACATGTCATATTTGGTTTCCATATGACAGTTGTTAGGGCATGGGTTGTTGGCAAGCTCAAGGACCCACCAGACAGTTCAGAAAGTTTCACTTCTGTTGTGTGTTTCCTTCTTATTGAGAGTATCTCCTAGAATAACACAGGGAGTGTCTTTAAACCTGAGGTAAAACATTAGAATCTTTCCAAGTACATCAGTATGAATAGAAAATTGGAAATAAATGTCTAATCACTCAATTCAATTGTTTTGTATAGAAAAAAGAAAAGCAATTGGAGGCTGAGATATTGAACATTATAAATAATTTTCTTTATTGTTTTTGTATTTTACAGTTCATTGTTTTTTTACTGAGATTTTTTTACTGGATTTTGCAGGATTGAAATTAACTAAGTGGGCCATTGAGTATGAAGATCCTGTTGCTGAGGCTTTGCCATTGAGTATGAAGAGTCTGCTATTGAGACTTTCAAGCTGCTAAGTATGGATTAATTGAAGATGCTGCGGGATCTAAGTATGGCTTAGCAACAAAGTACAAATGGGATGGTTTAGTCATTGTAATATTTTGAAAAGTCATCGATGTAATAGATGATTTTCATGTAAATTTATATGGAGATAGTTTTTTAGAAAACTCATATTTATTGTAATACTTGACATTTCATATAATATAATTTGCGTGATTTAAAAATTATATGGTTGTACTTTATATTATTTATAAGTGTTGTAATTAACTAATTAATATGACATTGCTTAATTCACATGTGTATTATATGATGATAACTAATGTATGGTTTTTTTTAATTTAAACATAATATCATATTAAAAAATTATATTGATTAATAATGGCCACCATTAAAACTACTAAAATATAATAACCACACATAAGATGGCTAAATTAGTGACCAATAAATGAGATTAACGACCAAAATTCGCATATAAAATGGCCAAAAATTGAGAGATACTTGACCAAACAATGAGATATAAATGACCAAAAAAAGGACCAAAATTTGCATATTAATGACCAAAAAACAGTTTTGGTGGCTAATTTATGGTCTTTTATTACGCGATCAACTGTGGTCATATTCTTGTTTGTCATGTGGTCATTAATTTGGTCATAAATGTGGTAATAAATTTGGTCATTGATTCAAATATTGACCAAATTAATGACCAAGTATATGACCAAATCAATGACCAACTGACAAGCTATAAATGACCAAAATAAAATGACCAATTTTGGTCGCGTAATAAAAGACCATAAATTATCCACCAGCGATCGCCAAACCAAAAGTGGTCATTGATATGCAGATTTTGGTCATTTTTTTGGTCACGAATCTCTCATTTTCCACTAGTGAGACTCAGGGGCATCAGTAAATGTTATTCCAATGTCAGTCTGCAAGAAGATAAATGGACAGCCTAAACCATCTACCTAGAAGGTCATTCAGTTGGACAAAACAAATGTGAAGGTAATCGGGGAAATGGAGGATGTTTTAATTTGATTATCTTCAAATGAAAAGGTATGTCAGTTCATTGATGTTGTAGTAGCAGACATACCTGAGGCATATGGACTTGTTTTGAGTAGGGATTGGTCAATAAAGAGGAATGGATATGTTGCTTCCGATTGGTCACATATGTTGTTACCTTATAAAGGAATCCCAAATCAAATTAAAGTTATAAGAGAGCCCCACATGAAACACAATGTCATGTAGTTAGAAGGTAAGAATGAACCAGTGAATTTTATTTTGGGGAATTACTTCATTGAGTTAGAACCAGGAAACTACCAAGCAGAAGAAGCCAACAATACATCAGAAACCTAGCCTGATCTCCTTCGTTTTTCTCAGGCTGATGAATATGATTGTAAAATAGTAGATCTAGCTTTAGATGTAGATGATAGTTCATGTATAGTAGTAATAGGAGATTTTTGGATGCTTTTCTTTGACGGGTCTAAAACTTTGGAAGGATCAGGAGCTGGCTATGTCCTGATTGATCCTAAGAAAAATAAACATTTTATTTCATGTAGATTAGAGTTTGAATGCACCAATAACACAGATGAGTATGAAGCATTAGTTCAGGGACTAAGAAAAGCAATTGAATTAAAAGTAGAAAATATGAAAGTGTATGGGGATTCTGAAATAATTGTAAAATAGATTTGAAATCAAATACGTTGCATTTCCCCTTATTTAAGAGCTTATCAAAATGAAGTATGGGATTTGCTTAAATGTTTTCATGCATTTAATATTGTATCAATTCCTAGACTTAAGAATGCAGCAGCTGACTTGTTAGCCACCTCAGCTACGAGGCTTGTACCCTCTAATAACACGTGTTCTATTAAATTGCTTTTTAGACCTTCGGTTCTAGATATGATTACTAATTTATGAGTTTTTTATGATGATTAACAGATTCTGGAATGTTTGACAAATGACGAAGCCTTCAAAGGGGAAATAATTGATGATGAAGAACATCAAGCCAAGCTAAAATTTGATAATTTTATTCCTAAAAGAGTCAGGACTTTATAGCAGATGTTTGATCTAAACGATAAATTCGGAAGGCCAGTAAATGTTAAGACTCATAGCTCGTCTCTACAGTTCGAGTTGATTAATTTAGGGACTAAAATTGAGCCTAAACATGTGAATTTGGGAAAGTGTTGCTCCCCAGGTGAAAGAAATAAGTTCATCAGTTTGTTTAAACAATACAAAGATGTGTTTACCTGGACATATGAAGATTTGAAAACATATGACACCAAGATTATTCAGCATGTCATCCCTATTAGGACCGGGGTCAAGCCTTATCAGCAGCCTTTGAGGAAAATGCATACAAAACTAGAGCCTCTAATTCAAAATGAAGTAAATAAATTGTTGGATGCTAAAATTATCTTCAAAGTCAGACATTTGGAATGGGTTTCAAATCTGGTACCAGTAAGGAAGAAATCTGGAGAAATTAGACTATGTGTGGATTTTAGAAATTTAAATCGCGCTTCAGATAAAGACAATTATCCAGTCCCACCCTTGGAACAGATATTGCAGATGGTCTCTGGTTCTGAGTTATTTTATTTATTAGACGGATTCTCTAGTTACAATTAAGTGTTAGTAGCTGAAGAAGACAGACTCAAAACTACATTCAGAATGAGATGGGGGACTTTTTCTTATAGAAGGATGCCCTTTGGACTCATAAATGTTGGAGCTATTTTCTAGAGGGCTATGGATATAGATTTCGACAGGATGATTGGCCGCAGTGTGGTGGTATAACTCGATGACATCACAATATTCTCAAAGAAAAGAGAAGAACATGCATTCCATCTCAAATAGATTTTCGAACGTTGCCGAAAATATGGTATCTCATTAAACCCCAAGAAGTGTGTGTTTGTTGTTACAGAAGGAAAGCTACTGGGTCACGTGGTTTCTAAGAAGGGAATCTCCATAGACCTAGAAAGGATCAAATCTATCGAATAGATCCCCTTACCCCATAACAAAACGGTATGCAATCATTTATGGGGACAATAAATTTTGTGCGAAGGTTTGTGCTGAACTTCGCCCAAATTGTTAAGCCTTTGCAGCAAATGGTGAAGAAAAGTGTACAATACAAGTGGAATGACATATAGAAGAATGCGTTCAGTAAAATAAAGACATCTATTGCTCATGCACCCTCTCTCAAAAGTCCAAATTATGAGAAGGATTTTATTTTGTACACTTTCGTATCTGATGATTCATTAGCAATGGTGCTTACTCAGAAGGAAGATGGGGGAGATGAGTTCCCCATATCATTTATGAGAAATGGTCTGCAGGGGGCCGAATTAAATTACCCAGCTATGGACAAACAAGCTTATGCAGTCTTCAAAGTAGTAAAACAATTCATACCTTACATACTTAAGAACCAGACAAAGGTAATAGTTCCACACCCAGCTGTGAGGTCTCTTTTCATGCAAAAAGAATTGGGAGAAAGAAGAGGCAATTGGGTAATAGCTTTGCAAGAGTATGGTCTTGAATTCAATCTAGCCTCGATAGTTAGAGGGCAAGAACTGTCCAGACTAATGGCTGAAGGTAATAGCAGTGAAGAAAAAAATTGGGAAAATGAAGCAGAGTTACATATGATGGATGTATGTCCTCTTTTCACAGCTCCAGTGTAATGTCCCTGGTTTTGACCCCGTTTGCATGATGTATATATTGTAATTTATCGTGGTAAGGAGCTCAAGTAAAAATCCCACCATCAATTTGGTTGTGTATGTTTCGACAATAGAGGTAGTTGCCGATGGTATCTCGTGTTATTTGGCACATTATAATTCGGCATCATGTAAATATGCACATCAAATAAAATAAACCCATGACCAGCTACCTCAAGGCAACGTTAAAATGAAAAGGGCATGGTTCCAAGGGATAAGGGGTGGGGGATTGTTAAACCTTGGTTATGGGAAAAACCCATGTTTCACCACCTATGTTGTTGTCACCTTTTGTTTCATCCAACCTTGTCAACCTCTTTAATGCTTCAGCTGGTGGTTAAGGAATGAGGGCAGAGTGGTTGAGGGCGTTTATTGCTGGAGGAAACGTGGGTAAAGGGGGAAAGCAATTCCTCCATCTTCCCCCACAACTCCATTCTGGCCTACCTATTCGTCCTCCTCATGGTCGGTTGCTCTCACGGCTAGTCTGTTCTTCCTCACGTAGAGGTATGTTCGTCCTCCCTATGGCCTATTGATTTGCATGCAGAGAGTGAGGCTATTTCCCCTCACGCACAGGCGGGAATCCTCATGCAGAAATCGGGTATGCCTTTCCCATGTATTTTTTTTCTATTGGGTGCGAGCTTTTCCTCACGCACAGACCATTGAGCTCGATTTTCCCATGAGAGAGCCGTGCTCACTGTTTTTGTTTTGGGGCGGTTGTCTTCCCTACGTTTTGTTGGCTATGGTGTCCAATTTCATTTTGGACCACTGTGTGTTCATGGTGAGTCGTTTTCTGCTGGGGTCTGTGTGTGAGTTTCCCTGGTTATGCTAGGAACGTTGTTTATTAACCTCCATGGGCTGTGATTGGCTTCCATCACTCATTGTGAGTTTGGGTTGCTGAATTGCCCTGGTTTTGGTTGTTGTGGATGCAATCATCTTTTGGGTGTTGTGGCTGAGTTGTTTTGGCTACCTTAGGGCCAAGAACAACTCAGCAGTGTGGTTGGATTTGAGCTGTGTCTCACCCTTGGCTTGGGATCTTTTCCTGGTTGTTTTTCCTCCCTCACAGGGATGGGAAGGGTTGTTTTGCTGCTGGTATGTAGTGGTTGTCCCTTGGATGGTGCTGGCTTGGCCGCTTGTTGAAGGCTTGTTAAACCCAGTGGTATTTGGTTTGGCTATTTTGTGTCCCCTTGGCTATGTGTAAGCCTGCAATTGACCCTTAGTCCTTGAGGAATCATGCCCGGCTCGGGGGTGGTAGCGTGCTAAGAGATTAATGAGCATGCTGGCCTATGGTTGGGTGGAACGTTGCAGCGATGTAGCTGGTTGCGGGTGAATTCTTCATCAAAGATAAGTGTTGTTGGTTACTTCATCTCTGCAAATTATGTTGATGACAAATGAATTATAATGAACATGATTAATGCTGGAATGAATGTTTGTTTCCGCTGTATAATTAAAGGATTACTCATTCTTGTATGTTTGGCATTCCTATTATGATGCCTATTTAAGCTCCCAATTTCAGAATTTGATTTCTGTTTATGTTCATGGGCAATTTCCCCAGTTGTGTTTGATGTCCGTCGCGTCCTCTTCGTCGGTTGAAGGCATGGGGACGTGACATCCAGATTCCTTGTACTGAGACCTTATTCATTACCTTTAGGAAGGTGTGTTTCCAGAACATTGGAATTCCAAGTAGCAAAGAGCGTTGGGCCTTAAATCAGCTGCGTATCAAATCATTAATGGAATTTTATTTAGGAAGAATTACGATGGAGTCCTTATCATATGTTTAGAGAAGGAAGACGTAAAAAAGGTCATAACTGAGTTGCATAATGGGCCTGCTGGAGGTCATTTTTTCGGAGATACGACTGCCCAAAAGATTCTCAAAGCCGGGTACTATTGGCCCATGCTGTTCAAGGATGCTCATGCCCATGTTAGAAAGTGTGATATTTGCCAGAGGTGTGGGGGAAGACAAGCCAAAGCATCAGGACCATTGAAGCCAGTTATGATAACGGAACCATTTGAGTAATGGGGAATTGATATCATTGGAGAAATAAAACCAAATTATTCCTTGCAGCACAAATATATTTTAACAGCAACTGACTATTTCACTAGATGGGTCGAAGCCATTCTGCTACGTAAAGGCAATGAAGATGCGGTCATGGATTTCTTGCAGGATCATATTATGACCAGGTTTGGGGTTCCAATTTCCCTAGTTTTCGATAATGCTGCTTATTTTTATTCCATTAGATTAACTACATTTGCTCATGAAAAAGGAATTAAGTTGCATTATTCTGCCAACTACTACCCACAAGGAAATGGTTTGGCAGAATCTACAAACAAGAATTTGATTAGGATTTTGAAAAAGACTGTCATAGTAAACTCGAGAAGTTGGCATTTAGCACTACCAAACGCTCTTTGGGTTGATAGGGTCACACCCAAGAATTCCTTATGTGTGTCACCATATACCCTTGTTTATGGAAAAGAAGCTATACTTCCTCCTAACATTATGCTACCCTCTTCCATAATAGCCCAAGAATCTAGAGGTACAGATAACGAAATCCTGCAACTTAGAATCCATAATCTATTAAAGGCGGAGGAGTCTAGATCCAAATCCAGAGAATGTTTTAAGCAAAAACAGGAGGTAGTGAAAAGGTGGTTTGATAAGCACAAAGCTGGAACAAAAGAATTTGAAGTGGGAGACTTGGTTCTTAAGTGGGATCGCCCACATGATGAGAAGGGAAAGCACACGAAGTTTCAACAGTTATGGGTAGGCCCTTTCCAGATTGCAGCAAAACTTGGCCCCTCAACCTATAAATTGCAAGATTTACAGGGGTGGGAGGAGAACTTGCTAGTAAATGGTTTAGTTCTTAAACCTTGTTTTTCTTGATTTTTTGTTTTTATTTTTGTTTTGTACATAAATAAATTTATTTGTTTGTCCACTTTGATTTATTTCATTCTGGTTTTGTTTTTAGTTTAGATTTCTTTTGATTTCAATAAAAGAGGCAAACTTTTGGTTGCATGGAAAGCATGAGAGTTCTAGATTAATTGAGATCTTTGGGTATTAGACTGTATCTTATTGTTTGAATCTGATGGAATTTATTCTAGTAAGTAGTTTTCCTAAATGGCTCTGAACACATTGAAGTCCAGCGTAATCCATGAAAAATAACTCAGTATCAAAAGGTCTAGAATACTATTTCTAGGCTCCATCCATTTCACATCTAAAATATCCTAGGGGGTAAGAACAAAAGACCCATGAAAAGGAAGCAAGGTAAACATTATATTATATATAAATGATCACATGCCAAGAATTGAAATCCTAAAGGCAAATAAGAGTCAAAACTCCTAAAAGAAGAAATATCTATAAAAGCAAGGTACCAAATCATATAAACACCAAATTTCAAAAAGTTATTCTCCGTCCGTGAGCTTAAAATTAAATACATCTCTCGCATAAAAGTAAACTATGGATAGAGGAGCCTGAATAAAAATTCAGAAAGAAAGGCATGAGGAGGACTCAGAAGGACCAAAAAGTCCACAAGCACACAAAAGTGCATAATGGCATGGGAATGAGGAACAAATGAATATCTTTTTTTACCATATGTTACATTCCTTTGGTGTCCAAGCTAGAAGTTGCCCAAAGACAGAGGTAAAATGAAACTCATCTACTTGGCCTCAAAAGAGTTATCCTGACTTGAATATTTTGGGTTTCCATTTCCTAACAGATTGGACTGTCATCAATGATTATAGTACATATGTTTGCCATTGTAGGAATATTGACATATAGAAGAATTCAATTGCTAAACAGTCTGTTACTTAAGGAGGAGTTGATTCAGAGATCTGGGCTCACCAAGTAGTCGCCAATTGTTGCAGCTGCAACTTTTTCCCAAATTTCTAAAAAATTGGGACCCTCCTTTCAAATTTTGTCTTGCTTAGTTTGATTAGGATTGCTTAATGTTACTGCAAGTTTGATCTTTAAGGATGCTTGTTGAATGGGTGTTGTTGTTTGCTGATGCTGCCTTTTGAATTTGAGTTTTGATTTACCAGTTATTTCTTTTTCTTCATTGTCAGAAGTTTTCAGTACAATGTATCAGAGCCGTAGTTCCTTGCAGAGCCATCGTTGCGAAAGCTAAATGCCGAATGTTCCGATGCATAGCTCCTGTCTTTATCGAGTCGGTGGACTTATGGATATTCTTTGTGTTTTCTTCACTATCAGAGCAATTTATGAATTTGGGAAGAGGGCATGTCTTCTTTATTCCCACCATTGCGGTCCCTTAGAAGACTAACTGTTTGATTAAATAACTTTTCAACTGCCGATGTATGACACCCATTTTAGTACTTTCTTTTTTATCCGACGAGTTGTTGTGCTCCGGAACCCCTAGACCATGGGTCACCCGCCGTTGCCATCCCTTAGCATACTAACCGATCGATGTCAAGTGCTCCAATTTGCTGATAGGGATTTTTATATGCCCGATGCTTGGTCGTTTTCCCACCATTGTTATGAGCTTGTAACTTGTTTCATGAATGACGAAATGTTCTTTGTTTTTTATCAAGTTAATATTTTCATGTTGAAAACGCAGTACCAGGTTTCACTTTTAACGTTGGTTTTATTGGTAGTTTGGTTTATGTTTATTGAAGGTAGTCCAGATTAATGATGAGTTGTTCATATGATTGCACACAAACCTAGGAGATTTTCTAGATTCGGTTGATGATTACTGCTGCAAAAAAGGAAATTGGCTGAAGAAAGGAAAATCTGAAGCATAAAGAAGAAAGCAAAAATTGGAGACTGACAGCATATCAAAAGGACCATTGGATTACGAAGCATAATCATTAAGAACACGGTCTCGGGCTTTGGGGGTTCGTCAGTTACCAGGCCGGTATTTCTTACAAAGTGTTGTAAATCTTAATCTTGATTTGAAATGTAACGTTCGTATGAATCATGACCATTCAAAAAAGACAAAACAGTTTGGGGATCCCAAAAGTCACGTGTTGGGGGTGGGGGGGAACCCAAAGGTTTTGCTAGTTTTTTTATAAATTGAGGAAAATAAGAGGAAAGGGGGGCTTTTTCCCAGTGAGACTTGTGAAAAACTTGTTGTAAGAGGAACTATTTCATTTTGCAATAATATAATTACAATTTTTCCTGTTGGAGAAAGTGTTGTGTGGAATGTTCAAATATGGTGAAATGAACAATGTTGAAGGGGAACTATTTCGTTTTCAACTATGTTTCATTAACTGTGAGATCGTTCTAACTTTCTGAACCTATGTTTTTGTATGAATGTTCTCTAGTTTATTTTATGATAATTTCCACTATGAGTAATGAATGTTTTAACAAACGACAAGCTACCTTGTTGTGCATATCTCTATTCATGTTTATGTGTTTTGATTCTAATAAAAACTACCTGTGATTTATCTTAACATATGAGCAATAATACATTGCTCATTAATTGATAATCTTGCTCCCTAGGGACAACTTAGTTAGTCTTGTTTTCTGTTGTGTGTGATTTAGATGCGAGAGAGTTTAGGACGAGAGGTAAGAACTCGCGCATCACATTGTGACCACTCCTTGTATTCTGTATCAATCTGCATGTTAGATAGGCACTTGCATATCATACATAAAGTTAAAAAAATACAAAGAATATATACGGTGGATCGGGCCACAACCGGTAAAACCATTTACTTTTGTTACTTGACCTACGGTAGCCGGACCGCAAACTGGACGGATTCCTCATACCAAACAATCACAAGCTAGTTGGGAACATTGATTGGGGAGAATCCCTTGCTATTTTCGCCTACAATTTTTCAGGCCTCAACAGGACCCTTGTTGTTTGGCTTATTATTGCGAAAATTATGTTTCTTGGGAGGCTTGGACTTTTCTTTCTGTTGGGACAATAAGGCTTTCCCAGATGTATCTGCATTATGAATTATTCCAAGATGGATGAGATTATCTTTCTCTCTAATTAAGGAATCACAAAAGGATTCAATACTAGGCTCTTGATAGCTAGCTGCAATCAAGGATTCTTTCATGGAGTAGAATGTAGATACAAAAACAGAATATGCAGGTCCAAGTTTGGAAAGAATATGATAAATACATTGTTTGTCTTCTTGCTTAATCTTTCATTCTGCGCATAAAAGTCTAAGAGTTTTATACTTAGATAAATAGTCTTGAATGCATGAAAACTCATTTGGATTCAAGGAAATCAACTCATTCTCAAGTTAATGACCCCGAATTTCATTGTGTTTACCAAACACAGATTCCAAAATTTCCCAAGCTTGATAAGGTTCATCAATTCCAAATATGTGGAATCGCAAATCAGTAGAGATTGATATCCTAATCAATCCACGAGCTTCATCAAATCTATTTTCCCATTTAATTTTCTTATCATCATCAGTGGGTTATGTTTCTTTCCCTGAGGTTATCCTGAAAAGTCCCCTACTTTGCAGAACATCCTCCATACGAGATTTCCATGAGAAATAATTAGAACTTGTAAGTATAATATCACAAGGGGTGGTCATACTGTAAATTAATGGCTGAAAGAATAGAAACTAACTGTCTGGATGCAAAGAGCTTGAAACAATATGCGGTTTTAAAAAAAACAACACTAAAAATGATTCTGGATGATGAAATTATGCTTGATCAGAGAAACTGTTGAAGATGTCCCCAATAGTGACGTGGTAGATATTAACTTGATGAACTAAAAAAAGAACCCCCCTCTTCCCAAGATCAACCTTTGACAATCATTTTACAATAAAGTTGCTTTTAAGTGAATCACTTTTGTAGAATAAGTGATGTTCACTTTTACAATAATGTTACTTTTAAATGGTGTGGCAATAAACTAAAAGACTTAAGTGAGTCACTTTTTACTTTATTTTATTTATGTGAGATGCACTTTTACAATAAAGTAACTTGAAAATAGAAATTGCATGCATTAAAAAGTAGCTTAATAAGACTTGAACTCAAGACCTATTAAGGAATAAAGCAACTTTGGACCAAGTGAGCTAAGTTTAAAAGGTACGTAAAAGAATGGAAAGATGAAGGGTTTTTTTTTAAACTCTTCTCTCTTGTTCTCCGTGCTTGCCTTCTTTTCCTGCAAATCACCAAAAAAATGAAAAACAAAAACAAAAAAAACTTTTTCCACACAATGGGGTTAGATCTTGGTTAGCTTACCCGGAAAGTCTACGTTTCCAAGTTTTCTTGCTATTTTTGATTTGTCGTGATCGCACAAGGTGCATGGCAAAGAGTATACATAGCCGAGAAGACAAGAAAAAAAAATTTCCCTTACTGTTTCTAGTTCACCGTGATCGCGTAAGGTGCATGGCAAAGAGAATACGCATACAAGGAAGGCAACAGTTCGAGACTAATACAGTAAATATCTAATAATAAAACAGATAAAATATGAGAGATTTAAAAAAATAAAACAAATCTGTCACTGTAACATTATACCTTCAGATTTGCCGAAATGGGTGTTTCTTGAACAACCGAAAATAGTTTTCGATGAAACAAAAACTATTTCCCAATGGAAACGATGCTCTAGATGTAATGGAACAACTCCCATAGGCCACAAATGCACATAAAATCTAGAACTAGAAACCCTTTCAAAGTTTCGGTAACATCGATTCCAGATCTTGATCAAAACTGAAAGCGGCTCTTCATAAACACTCGGATACCATGTTCAGGTACACATGGTAATCCCAAAAGACCAAACACCTTGAGCAACCACTTCACACAAATATATCATAGATCAACACACCGATGTTTGTCACGTGGTTAAAAACCTCGAGAGGGAAACAATCCACGGCCCCAGCCAAATAGCTACTTGGAGCAATTTATTATGCAAAAGAAAGAAATTTACATGAGCTTCTCATAATCGATCAACTAGCCAAGGACCCTCTATGCTCTTTAAATAGAGATCATAGACCAATCGGGTGTTAAGCCAAGGATCAATGGTAGGTATGATCTAAGAGAAGTTGAACCGTCGGATCACTATATTTCTAGAACATATCGTGAACGTCGGATTAGAATATTTACAAATGCATACTAATGCATACTAAAGAAACACACTTTTACCTAACAGATATATTACACAAGTTGATCTTAACTAACTCCTAGGTGTCTAAATATCCTAACATAAATGTCCACAGCACATGGGGGTCCTGTAGATTGTTGTTTTTCCTACCTAACCATGTCTTCAATTTGTCCTAAAAGTGCCTGAGGGAGAATTTATGGACTTTCCAAAACAGGGGTTTGTGCCAGAGCAAGCAAAAATGGCTAAATAGTCTCAGAAAGATGCCTCCCCTAAATTATGGGTTAGAGTAAATTCTCGTAGCACATGGGGGTCTTGTAGTGTGTTGGTTTTTCTACCTAACCATGGTATTATTTCTCCTTAAGCGTATCTTAAGGCAAAGTTATGAATCTTCCAAAATGAGGTTTCAGAATAAATTTTGGAGAAATTCCTGAAAATGACCATGTGTTGGAAAATTGGCTCAGGTAGCCTTACGAAAATGCCCGCCACAAATTGTGTGTTGAAGAAAACGCCCGCACCGTATGGTGGTCTTGTAGATTGATATTTTTTCTACCTGATAATGTCTTCAAACGGTCTTGTAAGTAGCTGAGGAAGAAGTTATGAACCTGCCAAAACAATGTTTCAGGCAGATTGGACCAGACTAAGAAAATTGTCCTAGTGTTAGAAAAACTGGCTCATGTGGCCTTGGAAACATGCCCATCGTACCTTATAGGTGTATGATAAAAATTATCTGAAGATATCATCCTACAGCTTGTTGAAGAGGCTATCTCACCATGGTCTCAGTTCTAAAAGAAGATGCTTGAGGACAAAGACAATGGTCTACCAAAACAAAGTTTCAGGATGTCTGGCACTATTCCAGTACTAGAAAAACTGCCTCAGTCGCCTCAGGGAAATGCCCACCCTATCTCATAGGATGATGAGAAAAATAATATTAAAGTGTTAGGTTATATCTTGTTTATGGGTGCATTAGACCATGGTCTCAGTTATCCCGTGGAGTGTTTTATGACAAAGATATAAATCTGCCAAAAGTAAGAAAAATATTATTTTGCATTTTAAGAACACAAGAAAATTGGTTAAGTGTTAGATTCAGGAAATTGAAAAGGCATTTTGAAATGCCCGAACGGAGGGGTTATTTTGATGATAAATTCATCAGGTAGCATAGTCATGTTCCTTGGTGAATTGAATATCTAACCATACCTTCAGGTTGTATTATGATGGTCTCATATGCAAAATATCAATCTACCAAAAATAGGAAAAATAATATTTTGCATAAAGAGAACAAAAGAAAATTGACCGAGTGTTAAAAACAGGAGTTTGAAAGGTCAGTTGGAAATGCCCGCCAAGGGCTGTCTTTGTGCAAATAAATTTATCAAATGTCATGGATCCATTCTTTGGTAAGTTTTCCATCTGCTCCTGACTTCAAGTCTCCATAGAGTGTTCACATGTGTGAAATAGGAGTCTGCCAAAATGGGAAGAAATATGTTTTGATGTTCAAAAGAGGTTGAGAAGCTATTTTGAAATACTTGCCAGATGTTGTGTCTGTGTCAACAGATTTATCTTGTGATATGGTCTTGTTCATTGTTGAAATGACTATCTAGCCATGCGTGTAGGTTTCCTTATCATGATCACATGAGGGAGAAATCAATCTGCCATAGTAGAAGAAAATTTGTTTTTACAAGTTAAAAACAATTTTGTCTGTGTTAAATTAAACAGTTTGGAATCCTATTTTCAAATGATCTCCAGATAATGCGTGTGTATCAAAATTTTCAAAAGGTCACATGGATCTGATCCTTGTTGAGGTGGTTATCCATCGATACTTTCAGTTTGCATTATGATGGTCATATATGCAAAAGATGGACCTACAAATTCTGTTAAAAATAATAATCAAAGTTTATTAAATAAGAAGCTAAAGGAATGTATTTAGAAAAATAAACAAAAAATTAATAAAAAGAATTGAGACAGATTTTTGAAGAGACACATCTTACTATTTGAGAGATGCAATGTTTAGAAGAAGTTTTAATTGATTATTTCATTAAAACAATAAATAACAAACAGAGATTCGAAGAGGTGTCTAAGCATGATGACATGGCTAAGTAGCCTCAAAAAGATGCATGCCCTAAATTATGGGTTAGAGTAAATGCTTGCAACAAATTGGGGTCTTGTATGTGTTGGTTTGTCTACCTAACCATGGTATTATTTGTCCTTAAGCATGTCTGAAGAAAAAGTTGAATCTGCCAAAATGAGGTTTTAGAATAAATTTTGGAGAAAGTCCTGAAAAATGACAGTGTTGAAAAACTGGCTCAGGTAGCCTTAATAAAATGCTTTCCACAAATTGTGTGTTGAAGAAAATTTCTACACCATATGGGGGTCTTGTAGATTGATATTTTTCCTACCTGATCATGTCTTCAGACTGTCTTGGAAGTAGCTAAGGAAGAAGTTATGAACCTGCCAAAACAATGTTTTAGGTAGATTGGACCAGACTAAGAAAATTGTCCAAGTGTTGGAAAAAATGGTTCATGTGGCCTTGGGAAATTCCCGCCGTACCTTATAGTTGTATGATAAAAATTATTTGAAGCTATCATCCTACCTCTTGTTGAAGAGGCTATCTCACCATGGTCTTAGTTCTCAAAAAAGATGTTTGATGACAAAGATAATGGTCTTCCAAAACAGAGTTTCAGGCTGTTTTGCACTATTCCAGTACTGGCAAAACTGCCTCAGTGGGCTCAAGGAAATTCCCTCCCTATCTCATAGGATGATGAGAAAAATAATATGAAAGTGTTAGGCTATAGCTTGTTGATGGTGCATCTAACCATGGTCTCGGATATCATGTGGAGTGTTTTATGACAAAGATATAAATCTTCCAAAAGTAAGAAAAATATGATTTGGCATTTTAAGAACACAAGAAAATTGGTTGTGTTAGATTCGGGAAATTGAAAAGGCATTTTGAAATGCCCGCAAGGAGGGGTTGTTTTGATGATAAAATTCATCAGGTAGCATAGTCATGTTCCTTGGTGAACTAAATATCTAACCATACCTTCAGGTTGTCTTATGATGGTCTCATCTGCCAAAAATAGGAAAAATAATATTTTGCATAATGAGAAAAAAATAAAATTGACCAAGTGTTAAAAAGAAGAGTTTAATAGGTCAGTTGGAAATGCCCTCCAAGGGATGTCTTTTTGCAAGTAAATTTATCAAATGTCATGGATCCATTCTTTGGTAAGTTTTCCATCTGCGTGACTTCAGGTCTCCATAGAGTGTTCACACGTGTGAAATAGGAGTCTGCCAAAATGGGAAGAAATATGTTTTGATTTTCAAAAGAGGTTGAGAAGCTATTTTGAAATTCTTGTCGGAGGTTATGTGTGTGTCAATTTA
>LPNX010902615.1:187870-225100 GCA_001517045.1 Pseudotsuga menziesii | reverse complement strand
GGAATGATATATGGATGGATGAAAGGTAGGGGAGGGAGAGAGAGGGGGGGAGAGGTATGGGTGGAGGGGGGAATAAAAAGAAGGATGAAAGGTAAGAAATATATAGGGAGAGAATTAGGGAAAGAGAGAGGGAGAGGGGAGGAAAGGATGAGAGAGAGGGAAGGAAAGGACATAAAGGGAGGAAGGGAGGAAGAGGGAGTGTGGGAGAGAGTTAGGGAAAGATAAATGGAGGGATGGAAGGCATCGGAAGAAGAGAGAGAGGGGGGAGTATGGGGAATGGAGAGAGAGAGGAATACAAGGAAGAGAAGGATACACATGCACACATGTAGAGATAAAAAGAGAGAAATACATAGGGAAGAGAGATAGGGATGGAGGGAGAGATGAAGAAGGATGAGGGAAGGAGGTGAGAGAGAGAGAGAGATCTATGGAGTGGGAAATGTAGGGACATAGAGATATAGAAGGAAAGGGAGAGAAAGGGAGGGAAGGAGGATGGAGAGAGAGGGAGAGGGGGGAGGATAAAAGAATATGGATGGTGATAGGGGTAGGTAGGGAGGGAGGGTGAGTGAGTGAGTGAGAATGATAAAATTGGTGGGGGAAAGTGAGAGTGAGGAAGGGAAGGGAAGAATGAGGAAGGAGGGAGGGATTGCCATGGGGATTGTGAGGGAGGTAAAGAGAAAGGGAGAGATAGGGGAGGGGGATGGAGGGATGTAGAGTGAGGGAAGAAATAGAGTGAGGAAGGGAAGGAAAGGGAGGAGGGACAGATTGTCACAGGGATTGTGAGGGAGATAAAGATAAGTGAAGAGTGGGGGGATGGGGATGGAGGCATGGAGAGTGAGGGATGGTGGTATAGAGAGATAGAAAGTGTGCAAGGGAATGCGGGAGAGAGAGGGTTGGAGAGAGAGAGAGAGGAAGGGATGGAGAGAGAGAGAGAGAGGTAGGGAAGGAGAGGGAGAGGGAGAAAGGGTAGAGGGATAGTAATGTGGGGGATATAGGAGATATAGGGACATGAAGAGAGGGAGGAAAAAAATTAAAATTCACCACATGCTAGACTAAATAAGGGGTAGGGGTATCTTCCAAAATGGACCTTCTCAATATAACCATACATTTAAAATCAATAACATGGGATTATTTACAAAACCATGGGCCAAAGAACTAATGTTAAGACTATATAATAATAATATAAAATATTTATCCTATTTCAAGGTGAGTATATTTAAATCTAAATATTATTTCTTTAAAATTAAGAATATAAATATTTGAGTTATTGTAAATTTAAATTTTTAATGATTTTTCAACACATGCACATTTTACTGAAGTCAATAAATTGTGTGCATATGAGTTTGGGATTTGTTCAGAATATTTCCCATGCTTGTGTGTAATGATTTGTCAAACTTGGTTCGCTCCAACCTTAATTTTAAAGAATGCCAGTCCAATGTAGTGTTTAATTTCAGGAGTGGGTTTTCTAAAAATTAGCATTGTATCAAAAAGATCCTACTATGTGCATTTGTCTTTGAACATGAAAAAAAAAATCTATAATATTAAAATATGAAAATATTCTATTAATTAAAAAAAAATACAAGACAAAACAATTAACAAAGATTTATAAATTCAAAAATCTAGTATGTTATGAGAGAATAATAGTGAGATCAAACCTATATTGGGTGATACCCTTGGACCACATGGAATGTTTCTATATACCATCCATTAGTGCATCCTAAAAAGGGGTGGAAGACCAAGTAAAAGATCCAACTTCCTCTTGTATCTCTTCCAAGTTGGACTTATCATCAATCAAGTGTGAAAATCCTATGCAATAAAAGCTCCATCAAGCATTATGTCCTCTTTATGAAGTGGTTAACCAAGTCAACATGCCATTAAGTGGGACTCCCACCTCTTAATTGGCGGACCAACTTCAGTCAATAATATCCTCCCTCCAAAAATAACATTTATTTCTCGAAGTCCTACTTCACATTCCGCACACTTCACATTCTTCACACATTCCTAAAATAAAAGGACATTTTATATCTTGCAGTCCTACCTCTCATCCCTATAATAGGTATGATGCACATAGTTAAAGGGTCATGAGGTGGTCTATGTGCAATAATAAAAGATCCAACGTCCTCCTATCTCTCTTCCAAGGTGGACGTATCATCGATCAAGTGTGAAAAGCCTATGCAATAAATGCTCCACTAAATAATATGTCCTCTTCATAAAGTGGTTGACCAAGTCAACACGCCCTTAAGTGGGACTCCCACCTCTTAATTAGTTGACCAACTTCATTCAACAATATGCTCCCTCCAAAAATAACATTTATTTCTTGGAGTCCTACTTCACATTCCTCATACATTCCTAAAATAAAATGACATTTTGTTTCTTGCACTCTTACCTCTTAGCCCCATAATAGGTCTGATGCACATAGTTAAAGGGTCATGAGGTGGTCTATGTGGTATATTATCAAATTATAAGGGAAAAAGGGTGAGAACATTCTCTACGAGGAAAATATGGATTAAAAAGCACGTAGTTTAAAAGTTCTAATGGAATTTGGTAAGAAAATTTTAAAATTTCATATAACTGTTAAAAATTTGCATAATTTAGGTATTAATCCACATGCATTAAAAAAAACTATTTGAAAAAAATAAATTTCATATATATTAGACAAACACATTCTAGCCAAAACCTATTGGACACGTCAAATGGTTGAACTTTTAAACGTCCTAAAAAAATTAGGGAAAACCATTGATTAAAAAAATTGGTTGATGAGAAATCCCTAGTAAAATTTTGAAAATGTAGAATAATAATTAGAATGAGGTATCCAAGTACAAGGACGAAGGCCCATATTAGAAAACTTGGAGTCTCACCCAATCGTTGAGAAAACATAGGAAAAGTAGGTTAGGGAGAGAGGGTTACCAGAGATGAAGGAGAATGATAGAATTGAGTTTAACTATTTAATGATGATATATAAAAATAGATTAGGGTTTGTATATATAAGGTGATTATATTGAATATATTAAAAAAATGATAAATTTATTAATTAAAAATATAAATTGAAATGAAGCAATTATTTTCTTTTGTCTTCTTTTTCTTTATATGAGATGATTAATATATAAAATAAAAATACATAATTAATCTCCAACCTAAATAACTTTATAAAAAGTATTAAATACATTATCATAATGTTTATAATCCTCTTAGGTGGCTGAAAGATCCTCTTATCTTACTCACATAACATCAAATGGGAGATCACAAATACACATTTAAACCATAATAAGCGAACTTTAGGAAAAGTGGACTCATTTGAGTTGGAGGACTTAGCTCTTGTTATTAAAAAATATAAGTAAACTAGAAGAGGAGTTGACTAATTTGATCTTGAGGATCTTTTTTTGTTGTTATAAGTTAGGTTGGGTATGGTTATTATACAATCAAATTTACAAAATGATATCTAAGAAAAACATATATAGAAAGAGAAAACTAAACATATATAGAAAGAGAAAACTATTTACTAGATTGTTATTAATTCTATCATAAATAGTGTAGAATGGTCATTTTATTCTTAACGATCATTGTATTATTAACCATATCATTATTTAGTGGAAAGTCATGTTATAATTTGTGATATTTAATAAAATGAGACAAACAATAATATTATAATTTATTTTTTTATAAAATATTAAGTTTCATTGAATAGGCATCAAATTAACTACTCATTTTATCACTAACATATTTTTCTTTAACTAATAAATCATGTAATAATTTACAACATTTATAAACTATGACAAATTAAAAGTTACAACACAATTTAAATATTTTAATAAAATGTTATAAGAAAAAACAATATGACAAATTAAAAATTACAACACAATTTAAATATTTTAATAAAATGTTATAAGAAAAAACAATATTTTGGATAGATTATCTATAAACTTATAAATAATTAAGATACCATTAATTTTATTATTATTTTTTGTTAATTCAAATATTACTTACTTTAATACTAATTTAATATTAACAAAAGACAACTTATTTATTAAAATGCAATTTCAAGTTGTACATTCCTTTATCATTTTATTGTAATTCACTTATTTATTTTTATCATTTTATTGTAATTCACTTATTTAATTTAATTTGGGATTTATTATGTATTAGAGATCAAATATTTTTTATAAATATACAAACCTTTTTTCCTTTTTTTTTTTATAATTTAATACCTATCATCATAGATCCATTTTAAACTTGGATCTATCAAAAACCTAGAGATATCCAATTTCTTGAGTTGTAGTTTTTTTTAAACTCATATAATTCGATCCCTCTCTTGCTTGATAGATTCATGTTTAAATTTTAAATTTTTAAAATTTTCAATTACTTTTCATAATTTTTCATTTTAATGTAAAAAATGGCCCACCCAAAAACTCAACAACCTCTCTTATGCTATATCTGAAATTTTTTTAACAAAGAAACATTTTACTCTATAATAGATAATACATAGTATATCTTAGTCCAAAAACAACACACTGATAACTCTAAAATTCTTACCATTAATAAACTCTCAAATAACATGAAGCTATCTTTCTTCCATATCTAAATTCATCCAAAAATAATTTGTCATCCATGATTTCGATGGATTTCTTTGATAAGCTATCATCTTATTCATTATATCCCTGTAAATATGTTTAAAAAAGGTATGCTAAAAATCATAAGACAATACTCTCACCTTCTCAACCAGTGATCCAACTCAGAATGAATTTGGTAAACTTTGTTTGTCCAAGTCAACAATTGTGGATTGTTTTGAATCCCCAACACTTATAACACAAAAGTGTTTTTCTTCTCTTTCCAACTCCCATTCTTAATAAGTATTTATGATTCAAATGAAATTTAATGACCATCCCAACCCCACAAACACAGTTTTGTTCAGCTCCATAAAAAAAACTACAAAGAGCTAAAAGCTCAGCCTTTGTGTTTGTACCCTTTCCCACTTGGATCTTTAATAAGTATTTATGATTCAAATGCAATTTAATGACCATCCCATCCCCACAAACAATGTGTAACATCCCCTAAATAACATATTTTTTTTTTTAAAAGTTGTATGTAGTATTTCTAGACAATATTTAGCGAGATATTACTCATATTATTTTTCTTTTACTTTTACAGTACTGTTGTCATGTATCTAACTATTATTAGCTTGCTTAAGTGACGAACTACCATCATGCCACTACCTTATGACATAAAAGAATTGACTATAATGACCTTGCTGTTGTAAGTTACTGTGGATGTTGTTTGTTTTATCTAAAACTTTGATGTTGTGCAAGGAAGGGATCACGGTATTACTTAGTCGTCTAAACTAATGCATGAATCCTCTTTTCACAATGTGTAGGTGGGTGATCTCTCAACGCAATCATTAATATGTCTCAAGGAACTATAATCCAAAGGTTTGATAGGACCTATCCTTAACCCTTATCCTTAAGCTCATTCAAGAATATAATTTATGTTATAAGATCTTCCATCCTCCATGTGTACTAATTATCAATTTTTACCCTTGCAAATGATAATCTTTATATAGACAATTATAAACTATGTTTCGAATATTGGAAGGTTGTCTAAAAGTTCAAGCATAGGAACCATGCGATAGGATTATTAAAAACTTTGGAAACAACCCCTGGCACGTAGATCAATATTTAAAGATGGAAAAGATGGATGGCTTGGAGAAATTTAAAGTGATTGAGATTGCTCTAGGACAAATCATTAAAGGGCTTACCCTCGGACCATGTGATGGTCGTAAGGCACCCATTTGTTGGCCACTAATCAAAATCTAAAACCCTAAAGGTTTAACACGTATGGTCGAAAGATTTTGTCATTACGATGAGCTACTATTAGTAGATGGAAGTTGCTTTGCCAATTTGTTTCAACCAGGTCTGCTTAAACTTAACCCTCCTCTGGTGGTAAGATGAGGTAGAATAGTTCTCAGACTGATTCTCTGGTTTGCTTGGAAGCTATCTAAACAAGTTTTGACTGCTAAACGAGTCTACAAAATCTTCTTGGATGATGACTACAAGCCTATGAAAATCGAGCAAGTAAACGTCCTTCCAATTTTGGTGTTTTTTTTTTTGCTTCCAAAATATACTTGCTCGGTATTTATAATTTAGAATCTGATGTACTACTTATGTGCAGTTCAAATCTCTGCGATGAGGATGTAGAAGGAAGAATGTTCTCCGACTAAGAAACCCTACAAAAAATGGTAAGACCCAAGTCCTTACCTCGCACAGCTTGGTAGAACCAATCTGGGTCGTATGACGTGGCTTCTTGGTGTTGGGTTTTTTTATTTGTGCTGGACTGGTGATATGAAAGTAATATATCACTTGGTGAGATATAGTACTCGTAAGGTCGCTTTTAAGACTAAGCCTATGGACATTATTTTGGTTTTTGATGATTCTGGAACTTAATGGTATCGTAAATACCCATGAGGGTTTTTAATACTGCATCTTGTTTTGTTTAAGAGATAAGAGTAATTTCAGAATGTAACAAATTTTGGAGTCATGCAACTTTTCGAAATTCCTTTGAAATATTTGGGGTTCAAGGTGGTTCTATTTTGATTCTGGAATTTTATATAATACAGTCTTATTTCCCATTTGTAATATTTTTGAGTTAGGTGACACTTGCTGTTGTGAGTAAACTAGGAAAGACAAACATGAGACCTGATCTGTCAACAAAATTTTAACCAGTTTCTAAAATAATAGCATAATACCGAATTATGTGTTCTGATCATTGTTGTTTTAAGTAAAAAAAATGTATTGGCCATTTATTTCTCAAGAAGGACGTAGAGCCATTTATGTATGAGTTAATACTGGTTTTAACGTTTCAAAGTTAAAGGGATTTGCCTTAGTTACAATTCTTATATGGGTGTACATAATCCATATCCATTAAATATATTTTTTTGCAAAAGAAATTTCCTCTATCCTCTGTTTGCTTATTAGTTTTTACAGCTGAGGTATTAAAAAAAAAACAATGGCCGTGAAGCCATTTTAGTGCGATATCTCAAATAGGAGGCCGAAAGGCCATGGATTGATTAATAAATTCTTTTTTTTTACTAAATACAGATTCAGAATTTAACTAGTATTAATCCTGATGGCTATTTGTGTTTGAAACTCTCAAAGATTTACAATATCAATGTGGTTTACAACCTAGAAACAATGTATAGCCTGTCAATAAATTGACATGGTACTAAAATAATTAATTGATAATTAATTAGGTGACTAGGCTAAAATGACCCCAACAATCCAGTTAGATTACTAAGATATCTCTTAAGATCTGATTAATCTGAACTTTTATAAGGTTTCATTAATTGTTTAGAAGTTGAGTAAGATAGATTCGTTTACAGTAAGTTTATGGCTCATAGAAAATAAATAACTCTCGTTAATAGGAATCATACTTTGGAATCATAAACGGGTTTATCCCTAAAACTATAACTTATTTACATGGGGAAAAGCACCTCAAAATAATATCAAACTAAATCAGAAGCCTGATATCAGAGCTATGATTCGTCGATAATATCGACTTGATATTATAAAATAATTAGTTTTAAAATATTAAGAAAAAACTGGACTTACTGAACACTTAAGATCTAGTGTGGATGTTTCTGTTTTCTGTACTTTCAAAAACTTTGTAATTTCTTTTATTTGCTTATGAAAAGTAAAAGTTTAACATTTGGATTTAGAACTATATTCTATGTTTAAAATAATTACAGTTTTTCTAATTGAGAGGAAAGACTAGTTATAACTATATATTGCACCCATACTCTGAAACCATAATAATACGTATTTATTCATTTAATCTGCTTCTACTCATTCAACATAATTATATATCCTCCTGTACTAGAGTACGTCACCATTAATTTGGTGAGAGAAAAAATACATGGGATAAATATTCTTCAATTCTAAATCAATCAACAGCTTTCCATTACTTAACTCTAAACCGCTTGCAGTTCATCTAAACAGAAATAAATAATGCCATAAACACATTAGAGTTGGAACCTGAAAGTTTTACAAAGAAATGGGGCCAATACCCAAGGGAGAATATTCCACCCAACCTTTCCCTGAAGCAGCCAAACAACTGCTTAGGACCCCCTAGCTTTCTCACCGCACCAACTATGACAGAGATCTTTGCTATACAACAAAATTCTACAACTTAGTAATTCACTTTAGCTATCCCCCCATCAAATTCTTTGTGCCTGACTTTTCAATTTCCAGCAATCATAAAGTTCACTCTCTCAAAAATCAGAATGAGTGGTGAGCCTCTTGCTCAATTTGATGGTTTATATATGATTTCCTAGGTCTTAGGTTCAGTTTGTAATTTAATGAGCCACCCATCTTAGTTCCCCCTCTCAGAGAACATGACCACATTTTTAGGGATTATGCTCCTGCAACAACTAGAAAGTAAATTGTTGGTGCTTCCATTTGTCAATCAGTCTTTTACAGCTGCTCCCTCCTCCTAGTGCCAGTGAACACTCATTTAATAGTCTCCCCTGAATAGGTGTCTCCTTTTATTAATTAATAAAATAAATAATTCTTCAATTACAGTCATCCTTGACCCACTTGCTCTTAAAATTTACAATAAAAATTAACATAATGTTTTTGCTGAAATAAATAATAAATGTTTCTTCACTTTTGGGTATGTTACAAACACCTCCCATTAAGCTCAACATCGTCCTCGATGTTGCTTAAGTTATTATGAATCTTCTCTGAATAGAGCTGGATATGCCACCTGCATATCGCTCTCTATTTCCCAAGTCGCTTCATCTAGACTATGGTGCTTCCACTACACCTTTACATGTTCAATGGTGTGATTCTAGAGAAAAAATTTCCTCCTGTTGAGAATACAATCAGGTTCCACTAAAAAATATCCTTTTGGTTCTACCTGAATAAAATTCCAATCAATAACATGAGTAGCATCATGTATATACTTTTTCAAAATAGAAATGTGAAAAACATTATGTATCCTAAGATTTGGTAGCAAAGCTAATTGATAAGCCAGTGGACCCACTCTTGCCAATATCTCGAATGGTCCACAATACATGGGTGCTAATTTAGCACAACTGCCTAATTTAAAAGAGATTTTTCTTGGTTTAACCTTAACAAACACATGCTCACTGACTTGTAACTCCTTTGGTGTTCTTTTAAGATTGGCATGGCTTTTTCCCTGCCTTGAGCAGTTTTCAAGTTGCCTTGTATAACTTGTTTCACTGTTAGTTCCAATTCTTTTAACATATTAGGTCCTAACACCAATTGATATACTAGATTACTCCTGGTAATTGGAGTATTAGACTTTCTACCATATAATATCTCAAAAGTACTAAGCTTAGCTGAGGCCTAATAATGGTTATTGTAATAAAATTCAACTAAATGCAAATAGTATTCCCACTTCTTGGGATAATCACTAACATACATTCGCAACATATCTTCTAGTACCTTATTAACTCTTTTTGTGTGTCCATCCATTTGCGGATGATAAGCAGTACTGGAATTTAGTTTAGTGTCTAATCCTTTAAATAAAGTTTTCCAAAAATTACCTATAAATTTAGGATCTCGGTTGAAAATAATTACCTTTGGTATTCCATGCGACGAAAGATTTATTTCATAAAAATATCAGCAATATTAGCAGCTGTATGAGTTTTTTTAACAGGAATAAAGTGTGTTGATTTACTTAACTTATCTACAGCTACCATTATGGAATCATTTTGTTTTTGGTTTTTAGGTAAACTAGTTACAAAGTCAAGACTAATGAATTTCCACTTCCAATTTGGTATTGGTAATGGCTATAGAAGGCCTACTAGGTGTTGATGTTCAGCCTTAACTTGCTGACCCTCAATACACCTAGTTAAAAATTCAGCAACCTCATTTTTTATGTTAGGCCAAAAGTATTATTTTATTAACATAGCTATCATTTTCCGATACCTCGGATGTTTAGAATAAGGACTTTTATGAATTTCATTCAAAATCAACAGCTTAACTTCATGTAAATTTGGTACATACAGTCTATTTTTAAACAAAATTAAGCCTTATTCATTAATACTCTAATATGAAATTACATTTTCAGATGTTTTCTTAATTATCTTTTTTTTTAGATTCTGATATTCTAGGTCCCGCTTTATACCTTCTTCTAATTTATCTTCCAAATCAGTTTTATAACTGCTAATGGCATCCACAAAACTTGTTACAACATTTATGCTCAAGGAATCAGCCACTTTTTTTTCTTTCACTTTAATATTCTTGATCTCAAAATCATATTCGCTAAGAAAATCTAGCCATCTAGCTTGCCTTACGTTTTGATTTTGCTGATCAAACAGATACTTAAGACTTATGTTATCAGACATTAGCAGAAATATTTTACCTATTAAGTGATGACGCCACATTTTTAAAGCGTGAATTATTACAACTAGCTCTAAATCATAAGTTGCATAGTTCTTTTCATGAATTTTTAATTTTCTTGATTCATATGCAATTGTATGACCTTCATGAATGAGCACCCTTCCCAAGCCTTCGTTGCATGCATCAGTGCATACTACAAAGTCCTTGTTTAGGTATGTTATTTTCAAGATGGGTGCAGTAGTTAATAATGTTTTTAGTTTATTAAAACTGTCTTTGCACTTTTGATCCCAAATAAATTTCTTACCATTCTTCTGTAATGAAGTTATAGGGTTTGTAATTCTTGAAAAACCTTCAATAAATTTTCTGTAGTACCCTATTATTCCCATGAAGGACCATACATCAGTTACGTCCTTAGGAACAGGTGAATCAATAATAGATTTTATTTTATCCGGGTCCACTGATATCCCCTCTTAGGATATTATGCATCCCAAATATTGTATTTTATCTTTGTAAAAATCACATTTACTAAACTTAGCATATAACTAATGTTCTCTTAACACTTGCAAAATTATTTTTAGGTGTTCATCATGCTCTTCTTTAATCTTAGAATAAATTAATATGTCATTTATAAAGACGACTACAAATTTGTCTAAATACTTACTTAGAACACTATTCATTAAGCACATAAAGGTGGCTGGTGCATTGGTTAGCCCAAAGGGCATAACCACGAATTCATAATGCTCGTACGTTGTCCGGAAAGAAGTTTTAAATATTTCTTCATCCTTAATTCTAACTTGGTGATAACCAGACCTTAAGTCGATTTTAGAGAATATCATCGCTCCACATATCTGATCGAATAGATCGTCAATGCGGGGTAGAGGATATATGTTCTTAATCGTCATTTTATTAAGTTGACAGTAGTCTATGCATAGACATAGAGTACCTCCTTTCTTTTTAACAAAAAAATTCGGTGCTCCCAAAGGGTATACACTTGGTCTTATGTAATGTTTATCTATTAACTCTTGCAATTGTAATTTAAGATCATTTAGCTCCAAGATGTTCATTCGGTAGAGATATTTCGACTTAGGTACCACTCTGCGTACTAATTCAATTGTAAAGTCTAGATCTCGTTTAGGAGACAAACGTGGAATTTCTTCCTGAAATACATCCACAAAATCCTAAAAGATCGGGATATCCTCGAATCTTGGTTTATTCTCATTATTAACTTGTTCATTATTTATAACATGCACATCAAAAACTTTATAGCCTTTCCTTACATCCTTTTCCATCTGTAAGGCTGAAATTTGTCTAACATATATTTTCCTCGGAATTCCTACCACAGTAGTTCTTTCTCCTTCTTTATTTAAACAAGTAAAAGTCTTTTCAAAGAAATTTAAAATTACTTGGTGTTTCTCAAGCCAATCCATTCCTATGATAATATCGTAAGATCCTAAAAGTAACACATTTAGTTTTACCTGAGTTTCAAACTGCTCCATCATCAAATTACAACTTTCAACATAGTTTACTACCTTTCGTTTAGTTCCTGTGTATAGCTGGACTAGCCACGATTTATCAAATTTCTTTAAAGGCAATTTACACTTTTCCACTATGCTAGGAGCTATATAACTTATACTAGCTCCTGGAACAATTAAAATGGAAACAAAAAAATTTTGGATCATACCTTGCACTTCTACCATAGAAGTATGGTGGTCTTCCTGTCAGTTTTCCATCACTGTCTATGGATCTCGTTGGCCACATCTCCAATCATTTTTTTCTCTTATACAATGTGTATGTTACTCGTATTTCCCTTTCGATTCTGATAGTGCTTGGCTTAGTGTGGTCCTTGGCATTCCCAATATTTGACAGGTTCCCATTGTTCAATATTTCTAACAAAATTATTAGATAAATCCCCGCCCTTTGATGCTGCAATATCCTGACGTATCTTGTTCTTAAAATCATTTTTCTGGTAGTTGTTTTTGGAGAAGTTTTGGGTCTTACTCCCAAAACTCTTGTTTGACTTGAATCATCTTATTCTTTAATCAAATTGACTAGTCTTTTTAGTCTTCCAATTTGGTAGACTTTCTCTTTTATTTCCTTGCTCATAACAGAATTCTTCCTTCCTCATAGCTTCCTCCAAGGTTTTTAGATTGTCAAACTCAATCCTATCCTTGAATCTAGTAGGTAAACAACTTAGAAATCGTTGAATCTTTGGTTTTTCATTTATTATGTATGGTACGTATCTCGGTAGACTTAATAAACTTGATGCTCAATTCCTTCATAGACATGGAACAAAGTTTTAAACCATAAAATTTCTTGGCTCTATCCTCATAATATTGTTCATATAGAAACCTTCTCTTGAATTACTTCTTAAAAAACCTCCAAGACAAGTACTTCTCCTTCAGATTCTTGACCCTCTTAATATCTTGCCACCATATGTCAGCTTTCCCGGTCAAGTTGTAAATAGCCATTTCGGCCTTTAATCTATCAAAATAATTGTAAATTTGGAAGTATTTCTTCATGCCCGACAACCAGGCTTTTGCTTACTCTCCTTTTTCTACTCCCCCATCGAACATGGGAGGCTTTATTTTCTTGAATTCTCCAGAAATCTTTTCGTAGGGTCACTATCACTGCTGTCACGTATGTATATTTATCTTTCCTTACATGACCTTGGTTTAATCTTCGAGGAAGATTCACTATCATGATACTTTTCCCTTTTTCCTTTATGTTTATAGGACGTGTCAGAATCAGTTTCGATAACACCTCTTTTATCTTTCTCCTATTTATTCATTTTGTCCAAAAGATAGTCATTTAATTCTAAATTTCTTTGTTTATCCTGTTTCACACTTTGTAGCTCATTCTTGAAGTCTCTGACTGTCTGTAATATCTCAGGATTGTTCAAATCTATGTACAGGTTCTCAGGATTAATGGGTTGAGAACCATTCTCACCAGAGAATTTTACATTCTCCATTTTCTGCAAAACATGTTTTTATATTTATGGAATAGAAATAAATACAAAATAAAATTAGTGTATTGTTTTTCCTTATAAGCGAGTGAGCCTGTCAGGCCTAGTGTTGAAACCTGGATCTAATACCACATGTAACTTCCCCTAAATAACGTATAATTTTTTTTTGTTTAAAAGTTGTATGTAGTATTGCTAGACAATATTTAGCGAGATATTACTCATATTCTTTTTCTTTTACTTTTATAGTACTATCTTCATGTATCCGACTATTATTAGCTTTCTTAAGTGACGAACTACCATTATGCCACTACCTTATGACATAAAAGAATTGACTATAATGACCTTGCTATTGTAAGTTACTGTTGATGTCCTTTGTTTTATCTAAAACTTTGATGGTGTGCAAGGAAGGGATCACGGTCTTACTTAGTTGTCTAGACTAATGCATGAATCCTCTTTTCACAATGTGCAGGTGGGTGATCTCTGAACGCAGTCATTAATACGTCTCAAGGAACTATAATCCGAAGGTTTTATAAGACCTAGCCTTAACCATTATCCTTAATCTCATTCAAGAATATAATTTATGTTATAAGATCTTCCATCCTCCATGTGTACTTATTATCAATTTTTACCCTTGAAGATGATAATCATTATATAAACAATTATAAACTATGTTTCGAATGGTGGAAGGTTGTCTAAAAGTCCAAGCATAGGAACCAAGCGATATGGTTATTAAAAAATTTGGAAATGACACCTGCCACGTAGATCAATATTTAAAGATGGAAAAGATGGATGGCTTGGGGAAATTTAAAGTGATTGAGATTGCTCCAGGAAAAATCATTAAAGGGCTTACCCTCGGACCATGTGATGGTCGTAAGGCCCCCAGCTGTCGGTCACTACTCAAAATATGAAACCCTAAAGGTTTAACACGTATGGATGAAATAGTCTGTCATTACGATGAGCTACTGTTTGTATATGGAACTTGCTCTGCCAATTCGTTTCAACTGGGTCTGCTTAAACTTAACCCTCCTCTAGCGGTAAGACAAGGTAGAATAGTTCTCAAATTGATTCTTCGTTTCTCTTGGAAGCTATCTAAACCTGCTTTCACTTTTAAACGAGACTGCAAAATATTGTTGGATGACGACTACAAACATGTGAAAATCACGCAGGTAAAGATCCTTCCGATTTTTTATTTATTTTTTCGCTTGTCAAATATACTTGCTCGGTATTTAGAGTTTAGAATCTGATGTACTACTTATGTGCAGTTCCAATCTCCACGACGAGGATGTAGAAGGAATAATGTTCTTCAGCTAAGAAACCCTACAAAAAATGGTAAGACCCAAGTCCTTACCTCGCACAACTTGGTAGAACCAATTTGGGTCGTATGACGTGGCTTCTTAGTGTCGGAGTTTTTTTTATTTGCACTGGACTGGTGATATGGAAGTAATATATCATGTGGTGAGATATAGTACTCATAAGGTCTTTTTTAAGACTAAGCCCATGGACATTATTTTGGTTTTTGATGATTCTGGAACTTAATGGTATCGTAAATACCCATGAGGTTTTTTAACACTGCATCTCATTTTGTTTAAGGGATAAAATTAATTTCAGAATGTAACAAATTTTGGAGTCATGCGACTTTGTCAAATTCCTTTGAAAGATTTGGGGTTCAAGGTGCTTCTATTTTGATTCTGGAATTTTATATAATACAATCTTATTTCCCATTTGTAATATTTTTGAGTTAGATGACACTTGTTGTTGTGAGTAAGTGGGAAAGACAAACATGAGACCACTCTCAACAAAATTTTGACCAATTTCTAAAATAATAGCATAATACTGAATTAGGTGTTCTGATCATTATTGTTTTAAGTAAAAGAAAATGTATTGGGCATTTATTTCTCAAGGCCATAGAGCCATTTATGTATGAGTTAATACTGGTTTTAACGTTTGGAAGTTAAAGGGATTTGCCTTAGTTACAATTCTTATATGGGCATACATAAGCCATATCCATTAAATATATTTTTCTGCAAAAGAAATTTCCTCTATCCTCTGTTTGCTTATGAGTTTTTACAACTTAGGTATTTAAAAAAACAAACAATGGCCATGAATCCATTTTAGTGCTATAGCTCAAACAGGAGGCCGAAAGGCCATGGCTTAATTAATTAGTTCTTTTTCTCACTAAATACAAATTCGGAATTTAACTAGTATTAAGCTTGATGGCTGCGTGTGTTTGAAACTCTCACAGATTTACAATATCAATGTGGCTTACAACCTAGATATAATGTATAGCTTAAAATAATTATTTGATAATTAATTAGGTGACTAGGCTAAAACGATCCCAAGATTACTAAGATATCTCTTAAGATCCGATTAATTTGAATTTTTCTAAGGTTTCATTAATTTTTTAGAAGTTGAGAAAGATAGCTTCGTTTAGAGTAAGTTTATGGCTCATAATAAATAACTCTAGTTAATATGAATCATACTTTGGAATCATAAACGGGTTTAGCCCTAAAACTGTAACTTATTTCTCTCGAGAAAACTGCCTTAGAATAATATCAAAATAAATCGGAAGCCTGATATCAGAGCTATGATTCGTCGATAATCTTGACTTGATATTATAAAAGAATTAGTTTTAAAAGATTAAGAAAAAAACTGGACTTACAGAACTCTTAAGATCTAGTGTGGATGTTTCTGTTTTCTGTAATTTCTTTTATTTGCTTATGAAAAGTAAAAATTTAACATTTGGATTTAAAACTATATTATATGTTTAAAATAAATACAAATTTTCTAATTTAGAGGAAATACTGGTTATAACTGTATATTGCGCTTCTACTCATTCAACATAATTTTCTAAATACAGGAGGAAAAATACAGGGGATAAATATTCTTCAATTCTAAATCAATCAACATTTTTCCATTACTAAATTCTAAATAGCTTGCAGTTTATCTAAACAAAAATAAATAATGACATAAACATATTAGAGTTGGAACTTGAAAGTTTTACAAAGATATGGGGCCAATACCCAAGGGAGACAATTCAACCCAACATTTTCCTGAAACAACCAAACACATGCTTAGGACCCCCAAGCTTGCTCACTGCACCAACTAGGATGGAGATCTCTGCTACACAACAGACTTCTACTACTCAACAATTCACTTTAGCTATCCCCTCATCAAATTCTTTGTGTGCATGATTTTTCAGTTTGCAGCAATTACAAAGTGCATTCTCTCATAAATCACAATGAGTGGTGAGCCTTCTGCTCAATTTGATGGTTTATATAAAATTGCCTAGGTCTTAGGGTCACTTTGTGATTTAATGAGCCACCCAACTCACTTCCCCCTCTGAGGGAACATGACCACTTTTTAAGGGATTATGCTCATGCAACAGCTAGAAAGTGAATTGTTGGTGCTGTTTGTCAATCAGCGTTTTACAAGTGCTCCTTCCTCCTAGTGGTAGTAAACACTCATTTAACAGTCTCAGTCTGTTTTTATTAATTAATAAAATAAATAATTCTTCAATTAGAGTCATCCTTGAGCCACTTGGTCATAAACTTTACAATAAAAATTAACATAATGTTTTTGCTTAAATAAATAATAAATCTCTTCAATTTTAGCTATATTAGATATGAGTAATAAGAATGACTAATGAGCAATACATTATGAGCCAATATGCATTTTTATAATAATTTTTTTATTTTCTAGTAAAGTTACTTTTAGTGACAACATTTCCCATATTAAACATACAAATAAAAAACAAACTTTTTAAAAATTTGTTTTTTTTTATTAACATTTAAATTTGAAAGAATTTTTTATTAAATGAAACTTACTTCTACACTCCATGCTCAGTAGAGAAAAATTACGTGGCTTTAAAAATGCCGGTCACAAAAATTTATAGAAACATTTTTTTGGTTTCCAATTTCCATACAGCCTTGTTTTATTATCACAAGCAATCGATGTAGCCTCATTTATCACGAGGAATTTATGACAAAATGGAGTTAATTGAAGATGGCGAAGGACAATCATGGTCAAACACTTACCCTGTTATTGCTAGTGACCTTTTGAATAGGTCAAACATTTGTCCTGTTATTACTAGTGACCTTTTGAATTGAAAGTCCCTGTTGAATTGAAGTTCTGTGTGGAATTGAAACTTTGCCTGGGGCATTCTGGAGGAAGACCCTGTGGGAACCTTTTAACATCAGTGCAATAATTGTAAATCATGTAGTGACGTTGCAGAAAAGCAAGCCTCCGTTGTTGGCTGGAATCCAAACTTTGTGTGGCCTGGTTCCACCATCTCTGTTTAGAAAAAATAGCGCAAGTGGAATTAGTTTTTCTTTTGGCAACACAAGGCTCTACTTGGAAGTTCTTATAAGATGCGACGAAGGGAGCTTGAGTCCAGTTAGTCTTAACAAGACCTCCTCTGGTCGCCCAATTGTCTCCATTCCAAATGCTGCCGAAGATTCTCATCGGTTGTTTGTTTGGAAAAGGTATGCCCAAGCCCTCATTGTTGTTGAATACTCTAATAGGATTACCGTCAACGAAAATTCTGCATTGAGAATTGCAGAGGTTACAGAACTTTCAATTGAGCATTGCGAAAACAAATAAAAAACACATACAAATATCGATCTACAGTACTTACATTATTTGCTTTGGGTTCCACACAACAGAGTAGGTATGAAAAGCAAGTGTAGGATCGAACCACAAGTAGAATTGTTGCTCTCTGTTGCCAAGTCCATTAGAATATATATTCGTATGCATGACATAGGGATTGCCAGAAAGGTTTCCAAGGAATTCAAAGTCAATTTCGTCATGATGGGAACCGTTAGAGGAAAGCTGTAAATGACAGGGCGTGATCAGATTACTATCCTGTATGCTAAAATAAAATCAAATGAGCAACCTAAAGTGATGTAGCAAAGTTGAATTTGCCACGCTTACATAGAATGTAGTGACAGTGCCAGCAGAATTTCCCCGTACCAACTTGATTTGCATGTCAAATTTGCCAAATAGATACTCTTTCTTGGATTGAAATGCAGAACCTGAAGATCAGCTTAAACGAAATGATGCTATATTTAGTGCCTTTGCCCTTTAAAATTGTTGGAGTATCCTATAACAGCATGTGCCTTTGCCCTTTAAAATTGTTGGAGTATCCCTATAACAGCATGTGTTGGAGTATCCGTACAATAGCATGGTATAACCTTATCGCTTTTTAGAATTTTTTTTAATAGTGATAGAACAGATTTCAAATATTAATTTATATTTATAAGTTTTGGTACAACAACAAACCTTACACTAATTTCTAGTTACAATTTTGTATATTCAATTCTTCTACATACAATTTGGTATATTCAGTTTAAAGAAGTAAATCATTGAATTATACCTGAACTATTGTCTAGAGAGAGCTGTAGCGCCTGGCTTCCTTTGAAGCTACTTATCGTTGCATGATCCTTACCCCATGTGCTAGTAAAATCAGAGTAAAAATTCGCTGAAACGCATGAAAATAATATCACTATAGCAACTGCATACGAGAGCTTGGTTACAGCGGCCATTGCCTAAACTATTGGTAAAAATGCAGTTATATTCAGGTAGTCATATGATGAATATAGATCTGGGGACTTGCTCTCTTGAAGGACTTAGCATTCACGGTGTGATTTATATATAGCGCTTACTGGGAGTTCCCCCAATGAAATGTCTAAATCTGTCATATCGCCGGCAGGCAGCTGGAACTTCATGAGCAGCATGTCTTGATTTTCTTACCGTATGAATGTTTAATAGTAAAGTATAGTACATGTTGCGTTCGTTTTCTCTACTGTAAATATAGATAACCAGGGATTTATTAAATCTACAGTGTGGTGGATTTATGCCTCCCACCTAGACTGTGGAGCACCTTGATTATTCAATGAAGCATAACCATTTTATCTGCGTTGCTGGTTACATCTACGGAAAGAAAAGTCATTTGCTATCAGAATAAGAATCATCACATTTATATACTTTGTGGCTGGATTATGTCCATAAAGATGTTATGGAAAGGAAAACAGTTTGGAATTTTTTTTTTATTAAGCATATTTTTCTAATTAAACTGGTTTAACTGTGAGTTATCCATCCCTCCGTACATGTTATCACCTACATTCTTCTTATTATCCATTTATGAAGTATCAGTTTTTTTTATTCATTTTCTTTTTATCTAACATTATTCTAGTTATCTGCCATGAACTATCGGTTATCCCTTCATCAGCTATGAGTTATTCATGCATTGTTATCCATTTATTAGCTAATTACAAGTTATTTTTTATATTCATTTTTTTTATAATTATATATTTCAAATTTTGAACTACTACGATATAATCAATCTCCTACACTTAGGCGGTGCTTAGCTTATCGTGGGATATTCACGTCTATAATGCAATCATTGCGAAGTGCAGTGAATGACACGGAGGGAGGGGGCTAGGTGCTTCAGTGAATGGCTTATTTGTGCAGTGGGAACGGCTTAAGTGAAGGGTTTCTATTTGCTGGGATATGGATTTATCTGTGCAACGATCGAATGGATTCTATCTCATTTTCTTATTTACATGAAAATATAGACAATAGTCTACTCCAAATCTCAAATAATATTCTCAATCAACTTAATTAAAGTATCTTTAATATCTATCATAATCCAAATAAATTTAAATTTGAATTTGAATAAAAAATATCGCAACCCATATTCTTAATCACCCAATCTGTTGAACTCCATTGTACTTATTTGTTGAACTTCATTGCATGTAGTTTTATTAAAAAAACACTTTTCATAAACTTTGAAACAATTTTCATGCTTTGAACATTGTAACTGTAAATCACGAAATTTCGGTTTGAATTTCTTTTGGTTTCTCAACAGAGCCCAACGGATGAAACGGCACAAAGAAGCAATTGTCCATATAATCGTTGCAAGATGGTGACAACGACAACCTAGATTTTTAAATATCGTGAACTATAACTTGACGGTTTTTTTTATTTGTTTTTCTAGGTTTTGCGATTTGTTTATATTTAAGTCTGCCGGCGCGTTAATTGTTTTGGTGATTTTATTATAATTGGAACGTGCAGGCCATGAATCTGACTCATTCTCTGTTCTACTTGACGGCGAAGTATCATACTGATAGTTTAGACAGATTTTTATATGAACTCGTAGAGCTGCCCGATGCATGACTGTGGGGCACTAGGACGCGCTTTGTAAGTTGTGGCTGAACATGATAAGTTTATATAATTAATTAATGTGTTATAGGTTGGATCCGGTGTGTTAAGTGGAAGGTTTCATCAATCTCAGCACCGGTGAAGCAAGGTGGTGTTTGTACTTTTATAATTGAAGAAGCAAAAAATAACAAAACCTACATCTCTTCTCTTTGTACTTTAATTTCATTATCCTCATTGTGTATAAATTTTATAGTTAAATGGATGTGTTTTATTGATGTCAATAGGGAATGTGTTATAAGTTTTTTAAATAATATTAATAAAATGATCATATGTTAACTTTAATTCTTTTGAAAAAAATTAATAAATTATAAATTTAAAAATGTATTTTTTTAAATGTTTTATTAAATTGAATTTAAAATAAATGTATATTAAATAATTAAAATATTAAATATTATTGAAAATAGAAAATAAGATGAAAGCAATCTAAATAATAAAATCTTATATTATAAAATATTTTTTTGCTTCCTATGTTTTTTTTAATGAAATAGGGGATCATACTACCTGGGATGGATAGATGTGTATATTATGATTTACTATAGTTACAAAGAAAAGTAAAAGTTGTGTAATGTTATTTTAGTGTAAGTTATTGTGGATAGATGTGTATATTATGATTTATTATAGTTACAAAGAAAAGTGAAAGTTGTGTAATGTTATTTTAGTGTAAGTTATTGTTTAATGTAAGATCACAATTAAAATAGTGTTAATATTAATTTCTCATTTAAAAAATTAGAAGATTGATTTATTTCTTTTAATAGGAATTCATGAACTTGCAAACACATATTTAGGTACCTACACAACAAATCTATATTTATGGTAAGAAAATGAAATATAAGAAATTAAATAACCTCAATTAACCTTGAAATTTGTATGTAAGTGTTGATGATTTTGAAGGTCTCTAGTAGTGTTTCATAAAAAAAAAATTGAAATTGTTTTCTTTTCAAGTGAAAAAACCACATATCTAATATTCTATTAGTTAGAATCGATATATATATAATTAAAAACTAACTAATCATAATACCAATAGTGATATGTTAAGTGTGCTTGCCCAGGCATTGTATTATGAAAGCAACTTATACAATTTCTTTTTAACATATATCTCAGATCCACAATCCATCTTTGTTTGTGATACAATATGCAACCAACCAAAAACTGCGAGAGCATGGACAAAGAACGAGTCTTGTTTTTGAGAAAATGAAAACAATAGGAAATAAATCCAATTGTGAGGCTTGAGAGTTCTAGACAATTCTCGATAAAACAAAATCCTGTCAACTCTATGTGATTTTTTGACCCCACATGAAAGCTTGTTAGTGCACTACATACAAAATGTATAAAGGTAGAACATGTAAGTTCAAATATAATAAAATATGTCCATAGGAGAGGCATAAAAGGGCCTCGAACTGACCACCAAATAGAACTAATGTGCCTAAAATGTGCCTCTATGAATAAATGAGTGAACATAAAAATTCTTCATATGACAGGAGTCCCTCCACGAGCCCCAAAGAACCCTTTTACAAATCATCAGCCTCTCGATGGTATTTCCTAAATATATGTTGGTAAAAGAGTTCTTAGAAAGACCCCTGGAGTATAATTTGATCTTCCTCATCCACCCTGTAAAATTAAGCATTGAGACTTATGCCCTCCTAGAAATCCAATCGATGATAACCCTAGAGTCTCCTACCAGTTGAATATTGTCAATGTGATTTAGGGCCACAAATTTTAAAAGTGCCAAAAGAGCAAGTAGCTCTTCTTGGGTATTTGTGCCCACCCACTCCCCGTCTTAATCTTGTAATAATGAGTTCCATTCATCTTCAGAATGACCCCTATACCATTGTTCCTTTCAAGTCCTTAACATTCCCCATCGAGAAAACTAGTAGGAGAATCGTTCCTGAAAATTGGACTAGAAAAGCATCTGGTTGGGGGACTCTTTTCCTCAGGTTTCCCTTCTAGAAGAAGCCCTAAGATCCTTTGAGTAACCCAATTGACACTTGGTTTATAACCTTCGAATAACACTTGATTTCTGTGGATCCACATACTCCAATAGAAGTATTAAGGAAACTCCTAAGCCTTCCCACTAGGTTTGTCCTCAATCCACCTCTCCAAAATCAATACCAAGGACACAAAAAACCAGTAACTCTTACATCTCAACACCTTTTAAAGTGATTTCCACACTTACTTCATAAAGGACAATGTACAAATAAATGATTTATACACTCACCAACAACAAAACATAGAAGACAAATGTTAGGACCAATCCCTCCTCCTTTTATATAATTGGGTAAGCACCTTATCCACCAATGCTAACCATAAAAGTAGTATGATTTTGAGGGGGGATTCCATTTCTAAATAACCTTATGCCACCAACAAGCTTCTTCCACAGGTTCTCAATAAAGCATATACTGGTATGCCACCTTGTTTTTTGTAAGTATTATGTTAATTATACACTACTACAATTGCGGGTGGAATTCGACGTCTATTCGACGCTACCTAATGTTGAATAATTGTTTATTTCAACGTCGGATAGACATTGGTGGCTTCATGTCGCTTAAGGGACGTCCCTATGTGTCGCTTACGTGACAGCTAAGATGAATTTGAGGCCCTCTCAAGCGACTGTTGGAAATGTCTGCCAGTCTGATAATTGATGTTTGGGTACGTCAGAAAAACGTCCAAAAATAGATGTTTTCTATGTAGATGTGATGTCTGATTGATGTCTGAATGAGGCGTTCAAAATGCAAACTTCATGTTGGCTTAACGTCGATAAAGCGACGTTCATATGGTAAAATTCATGTCAACTTAACGTCGAAATGAGATGTTGTCAGAGTAGATCTCACGTCCAAATAATGTTGGCAAAGATACATGTGTAATGAAGATTTGATGTCGCAGTTATGTCCGAAAAGAGACGTTTCTAACATAAAGTTGATGTTGGTATTATGTCCAAGAACAAATATTTGGGGAGTGGATGTCATGTCCAATGAACGTCGGAAGAACATGAGTTTAATGTTGAAATGAGAGATTGTAAGAGTAGATCTCACATCCGAATAACGTCGGCAAAGAGATGTTTGGAATGAAGATTTGGCGTCACAGTAACGTTCGAAAAGGGACATTACTACGTTAAATTTGACGTTGGTATTATGTCTAAGAACATGCGTTTGGCGAGTAAATGTCACGTTGGATGAACATCGGATGATTGCGCCGAGAGGCGCTCTACAGCCCAGTATGGAGAAGATCTTGTAACGTTACTTTTATTAATAAAAAATAAATTTTTTAATTATACGCCAGAATAAATGTCCGCCAGAAAAACAATCTAGTATGGGGGAGATGTTGTAATCTTTCGACCTAACAAAACAATAAAAAGTAAAAATTTAATTATCCTTAAAAAAAATGTGGGTTAGGAAAACAACACATATGGGGGAGATGGTGTAATGTTCCTACTTAACAAAATAATAAAAAATAACAAATTGAATTATCCGCAAAAAAATGTTGGCCTTGCACATGGTTTTAAAACCATGTGCAAGGCCTTCTAAACAACCCATGGTTTTACTATACATGGTTTAGGAGGGCCTTGGACATGGTTTTAAAACCATGTGCAAGGCCTCTAAACAACCCATGGTTTTATTATACATGGTTTAGGAGGGCCTTGCGAATGGTTTTATGACCATGTGCAAGGCCTCCTAAACAACCCATCGTTGTAGGAGGGCCTTGCATATGGTTTTAAAACCATGTATGAGGAAATGCTGTAATGTTTGTTCCTAACATAATAAAAAATAATAATAAATATTATATGTGGGCATAAATAATATTATATACTAATAATAAAAATATTATATGTGGAACTTAAATAAAAAAGATGTGTCTTTTGGTTTAAATCAAATCAATGGATACCTAAGAAGAGGTTTGAATCTCAAGAGATTTGATCCCTCTCGGTGCTTGATACAACCTAGGATTTGGATCTACGCTGGTGTATGAAAAGAGACGTTTACAATTTATGATACCGATGAGAAAACTATGGTACTAACGTCCATACCCACATTGCTTTAACGTCGAATAAGTGTCAAATAAGGGATGTGTATATTTGGATGTATAAAAAAAATACATATTCTCATCCATGAGTAGTCCATTTTTAGATAATTTTTGCATCCATTTACAGTAGTTGTAGGATAAAATCACACCTTGATGGTTATTTCATGCCAAAAAGTGAATTGGTGAATATTCCCATAGGTGCATAGACCAAAAGTCAATTAATCATACATGCATATACTTAGCCTATTGGCATTTATTCATTAATTCATGGACAAGTTTCCTTTAGATTCAACTTAACCCAAACTCAATTGGTGTTCAAAGTTGAAAAATATAATCAGTCGTTAGTCATTTGCACTGACATTTCTACATTTAAAAAGTTACCACAATTAATAGTGGATCTTTGTTGAGTGAGGTTTTGAATGTTAGGATTATTAATCCTCCCTTGTCCAATTTGGTCATATGTCTAAATCAGGAGTCATGTCTAAATCGGGAGTCCATCTAGTCTATTTTTAGTCACTAGCACCATTAGGTCCACTTGGCCTAATTGGGGCACATGCTTCAGTTACTAAAGTGTGGGGAACACTAATTGAGGCCTACTGCCAATGATTGCACTTGTATGCATCAGTTTAGGAGCCACTAGGAGTGCCAAAACCAACCAAGGTCGGCTCATTTGAGTTGGTGACTAGTCAAGCTAAGTTAGGAGTCAGTAACATTCAGTTCTAATCTTCTACATTTAGTTAGGGCTAAGTTTGTATGGATGCATGCAGGAGGGGTGCATTTCTCACCTACCACAGTCAGTTAGCCTTAGTTAACACTGAATGTAACACTTGAGTTGTGTTTTAGAACTCTGATGAACTTTGTTTATGGTTTAGACAAGGTCAGTTAACTATTGAGTCCTCTGATAGTGATTTAGACAAGGTCTTAGTTACCCATAGTCAGGTAGAGTCTAATCAATTCGAATTTTCTCATGTGGATTTGAATTGCATGTGGCTATTTAAGTCATTGTACTTCATTGTAATTATTATCTAATTACTTTTGATTAATGAAAGCATTCATAGCTACAAGCCATTTTTACACTGTTTCATTCTTCAATTGCTGAGTAAATTGTGTGATCTGTCTTGTGAGTTGTGTGTTTGTCCACAGATCTATGCGCTCAATTTAATAATGAATTATTTATAAATTTAGTTTTATTTATGATGAATTGGTAATTAGTGAAGGCAATATTCTAGAATAATTAAGAGAATGTAGTGGAAAAATACCTTGTTTCTAAAATTTTCTTTAGCATTTGTCTAATAAAGAACATTATGGAACCATCAATAAAAGTTGTCCATATTTCTAGATACCAAGGGTGCTTGTTGAATATGGAACCTACTCATGTGATATAGTTTTTCCTCCATGAATATGGACTTCATGATGCGCATTATGCTTATCATAATAAACCAAATGGAGGTCATTATGATTTCCAAAAAGACAACCCTCAAAGTTCTTCATACTTAGCACTATTGGTCAACTCTTTATAAAGGATTCCAAGGAAGATGTTAGTTGATGTTAATGAGTGGTTAGACCTACTCATACCGTCCTCCTTCCTAGTAGAGAACATCTTGATTCAAAAGAAGAATCCAAATGTAAAGTCTATCTATGTTACTTATATTTTTATGTAATTCTAGGAGGATGAATGATGGCCAATTAGTGTAAAAATCAGACCTAAGAGGAATATACAGAGTACAAGAATTTTTTGAGTATATATGTACAATTAATTAATTAATAGAAATTCATTGTGTGTATGAATTATCCTGTGTGATTAAGATTGGTTCTATTCTATGTGAAACCTAGAATCTATAGAGTTTCAACATTTGTGTGAAGTCTGAAACTATTGATAAGATTGTTGATTAATATGCCATGTTGAGTACGAATATTGAATAAGGGTTGTAAGTAATTTTGTTGCTTAGGTTTATATAAAGAATCCTTTAACTGTCCATGGAGATGGGAAACAAACTCAAAGTTTCCAATATGTTTCTGATCTGGTTGAAAAACAAATGCAACTTACGAGGAAGATGGAATGTTGATCCATTCCAATGAGATTGATGGTTGGAATTACATTTCATGCTGTCGATTTGCATGGATGGAAGCATATTGTAGCAGAGGATATCAATAGTGGAAATTTATTTCGCTGTTGAAAGTTACATGGGATTTAATCCATGCCCCGTGACCCAAAATCCATATTAACTTCACATTATAAATTTCAAGTTCACCATTGATTTGGTATGACAGAGATCCAATGGTCTATAGTCATTCCACCCTTAAATTTGGCTTTAGATCCAATTTCTAGTTTATGGACCCAAAATTATATTAATTTCACTTATATCCATTGTAAATCTGCAGAAATTGAGGATAGAATTGGAGGGGTTTCCAACTTTGGAGAGACTTATAATTTAGTTGTATCGTCTATTACGCAGCAAAACCAATGTTTGGTGATGATATTCTGGTGAAGGGATAACAAATATTGAAGTCTCCCTACATCAGACAAACCCAATTGAACATGTAGGAATATCATACTTTTTGCGTCAGTTTTCTGACTCACCATCAAAGTGAGTTTTCTAACTCTTTGATGAGGGGGACAAGTTGAATTAGTTAATTTGTCATGATTTCTTAGGGGTCTTGACTCAAGTTATAAATTTCTACTTATAAAGTGTTAATTTGACTTGTTGGGTCCTCTATAAATACCCAAAAAATGATGTGGATGAGTTTATTTTCATCCTCTTCCTCACGATTTATGACCAAGTTAATGAGTTCTACTTGCATAATGTGAGTTTGACTTGCTGGCCCCTGTATAAATGCCTAAACATGTAATGGATGAGCTCATTTTCATCCTCTTACCTCACTCTTTATATTTTTGTACTTGCTGATTTTTTTCAGTGTTTGTCCTATGTTATCTTTCACAAATTCTCCTTGGCAATGAAAGAAAACTCCCAAGGTAACCTCAAACCAATATTTAAAACTAAAAACTGGCCTTTTCAATCCAAATGAGGCTCCATTTATGAATCTATTGTCCAAAGGCCACTCTAACAATAGTTCATGTATACAAAACAATGACCAGATCTTTCTATGGTAACATGGTTATAAAGTGGTTGAATCAAAGGGTAAAACCATTTGGCATGGATTCAATAAATGAGTATTATTGAAGTTGTAAGAGACTGGTGATGTAACAAAACCAATAACAAAGGAACGATAGAAACTATTTTCTCAAACATTCAGGTGTTGTAGTATGGCAATAGATTTGAGAAACACAATCCATTAACAAAGATAATTTAACAGGGACGAATTTTGCATTAACTTTAGAAGATACAAGTGATAATATCTGAATTTAATGAACACAAAGCATTAGAAAATGATGAATTATGCATTCATATGATTTTTCCTCAAATATGAGGAAATAACAATAAATGGAATCACATAGGAAATAAAATTCATGTAAGGAAATCACAAACTGGAAAATAATGACACATGAATCTCTATTTTGAAAAAATGTTCAGTACTTCTGCTCTCTGCAAACTTTATTAATATCAAGATTGAAGTTTCAGTACACAAAATGGCTTCTTTGTTCCAAAATCCAACCCCCATTACATTAAAAAATATGAAATATATATAAAAATGCTCCAAGAGCAAACCCTAACCAACTATTTGCTAAAAATAGAGTTCTTGTAAACATGTACCAAAATTTTTGGAACTATGTTGCTTTTTCATTGTCATTCATCTCCATTATGTTTTGATTCACCAACAAATCAATTCAATTTGAGAATCTACATGTTGATTAGGAGACTCTCCAAAGAAACAATAAATGCCATATAAATCATAACAACTGTACATCATGGTTGAAGCTTATATTTGGTTTTTCCAAATTTCTCAACGATCTTCCATTGTTCCTGAGAAGGAATTTCATAATCCACTATTTCCTCCGTCAAAACTTCTAATTCTACACAAGTTTTATAAAACATAAAAGGTGAATCTGACTTAATCATTCGAAATCGATCAAGTATCTCAAAATTATCAGTTAATTTTTCAATGATGGTATTTCCATCTAACCCTAATGTTAAGTCCTCAAAATTTGAATGATCCATATGAACTTGGACCAACCTATTGTGACACTACTCTTGAGAAATTAGTTTTTCATTTTCATCTCAAAAGGAAGGAAGACCCTTTTCAAAAATCTTATTGAACAAATTCTTAAAATTTTGGACATGTTGAATCATTTGCTTTGCTTTAGCTTGTACATTCTTTACATGATGATGTTTCCCAATAATGTTTTTGACCCAAATAAATATAATAGTCATTTCCTTTATCTTCAAATCATGTATATCTATCTAAGTCAATGTATTTAGGTAATGTTTTTCATTCTGAGCTACCTCCAAAGGCCTTTTGTCCAATGGATCATTCATAACCTTACATATTTGAAAATTTGTATTTACTATAATATTTTTTCCATCAATGTAGTTTAAATATGTTCTAAATTTAATAATTTCTACTGATAATGAATCCCAAATTAGATGTTTGGCTCCTTGTAGAGGTATTTTACTTGCCATGATGGCTTTGAGATTTTTTTTTCTATTGGAGCTGCTATTGTTCACTTTAATCTGTATTCTTCTCTCTTACCTTCTGATTCATCTCTTCTTTCAACTTATGATTTTATTCTTTTATGTCCTTGATCTTTTAATCTTTTAAGGTAATTTGTGACATAGATTTAGTTAATTCCTCTTTATAAGGCTTACTTGTTGGATTTTCACTTACAGTGAAAGGTTCACTTATGTGTTTCGAACTTAAAAATGCAATTTTTTATATCAATTTAGTCTTTTATTTTTCCCAGTACTGCTTCTCATTTTGCAATTTCAAATATTTACCTTAATAGTCCATCATTTCTTGATAAATTGAATCCTTCTCCTGCTATAATACTGTTAGTTTTGGAGTCTGCACATGGTGGGTACTTGGAACCTTTAATTTCTTCTTCAACATATGAATTGTATTTCCTTTTACATCTAGGAACTTCTTAGAAAGTTGCACATTACCTGGTTCTTCTCCAAGGGCTGCAATATCTGCTTGGAGCCTCTTAATATGGGTCTGGTTTTCTCTATTTTTTATTTTTTATTGCTTCAACTGACCCTCTAGTTTCCCTATCATGGATTTTAATTTTGAAATCTTCAACATTGATTGTAAAAGGTCAAAGTAAAGTACCTCTAGTGTCTATCTGTGGAGCTGAAGTTTTGTCGGGGATATTGATTTTGATATAATTTAATCTCCATCTTTGACACTCCATCACCAGTCACAAATGAAATTCTCAAAGCATTCTTCAATGGATCCTTTGCTGTGACAAATGATACTTTTTCATTTGACAATATTCCAAGCTGTGGAAATAAATTTGTGTTCCTTGAAAATATTTTTTTCCCTTCTTTGCATACTATGAAATCAAGTCAAATCTAGATTTATACTGGGAACTTGCTTTATCGTCTTGTATGTATGGGAATGAATAATGTTGCAAATGTACTGCTGGTTGCTAAAACAAGAAATTTTCTCCTGAATTAGTCAAGCTTTGCTCTTCCAAATCAACAATACCCTTCTTTTGATCCACTTTAATCCTCTTATCGTAAATTTCTTCAACAACATCCATGCTAGTCATTTATGTGATAGTCCTCTTATTGAAAAGATATAATTTAACACTTGTTTGAACCAATAGGGAAAGTGAACATGTTTTCCCTATATTAAATTCTTTTGTCTCCTACTGGATCTCACCAAAACTTAACAAATTAGCAATTGTATCTAGTCCCTCCACCACTTGATGCTCAAATGATTTATTCATGTTCTATTGCCTTCTTAGGGATATGATTTGATAAGGGTCATAATTGATCTTCTGAGCTTCTTGGAAATTCATAACCTTCAACCATTTCTCCACTATGGGAAGAGATGCTTTATTCTTAATGATGAATGGACCAATATTGAAAGGAAAATTAACGTTAGATTACTTTCTAAAGCTCAGAATGTGCTCTTTATTTGAGTGGATCCTTTGTCTAACAAACTCAAGGGAAAATATTCTTTGAGTTAGAAATGCTGGTAGGATATAGGGTGCACTAGTAAATCAATAAACCTTGATAATAGTGTATTCTTTGTATAGGAACCAATCTCCTGTCCTACTCTCTAGAGTAAATTGCAATATGTTCTTCATGTCTTACATTTCCCTTAGTAATTTAACATTGAACATGATCTTGTAGACCTATGACATAATTATGTAGATGAATTCAAACATGCTAATTTGTTTTGAAATATATGAGGAAAATGTGGTGTCCAAGAACTTCAAATCTGCTTCATTGGATCATATGAACATGATCAACATGTATGTTTGATATATAAAGTGCTTCAAATTTTGGAAATTCACTAAATGGGAATGAATTACCTTGGCTAGGAATTCATCAATATTAAAGAAATTGACCTAACTTGACTCTCACTGATTGATTTTGAGGAGGAATCTCAACATGATTTCGAAAACAAATCTGTCATTGTCATGGCCCAAAGCTTGAATCAACATGGATAAAACTAATTGTGCATCTTATTGTAACACACTGACATCAAATGGGAAATAAATACCTTTAATCAAATGACCAGGTTTCAATATTTTAGACATGAAATTTTCATTCTCCTTAGGGCTACAATCTCTGTAAACACTAATTAATTCTTCTTCTTTAAAGGGATCAGGTTTCTTGGAAAAATTACTCGAGTAACCCTAATGAATCTCTAACAACTTGTGAATTGACCCAACAAATAATTTTTGACCTATTAGAGTCAACAATACCTTATTTGACTATGAGTAATTGGTTACACACCAGCTGACAACCTCAGGGAACTGAAGGGTTTCTTTAGGACTAAAATGGTAAAGGAACAACCCAAACACATTTAAAACATCTAAACCTTGTGACTTGAGATTATTCAATTTCTCCTTGGACTAAGGAATAGTACCGACAAACAAAATGGGGTCGAAAACATCCCCTTTTTTGTCAACTATAAACTCTTCTATTTCATCTAAGTATTTACAAAGTAAAACAGGCTCCTGAATTTGTTCAATGGAATAAAAATCAAAATTTTACAAATTTTTTGAGCTACCTGTGGCGGGAGAATGTTGGAGATAACTTTAAATCTGACTAGTGGTAGAACTAGTGCATTGTTGACGTACATGCTCAGTTTTTAAGCAAGAACAAATAACCATTTTTTTAACTTTCCAAAATACACTTTTAAATGGGTAAAGGTGGTTTCAGAACTTGTGAAGAGTGGTTTAATCTTGACATATTTTGGTAGCACACTCCATGAGAATGAGCCATATGGTAAGTGGTTTAAATTATGTTGTTGCTTCAAAGTTTTAACCCTCATGCATGTTGGAGCTACAGAAAATATAGCATTGCTTGATGGGGATCGACTTTGATCCTGCCATTTTATAGCACTTAACAACTCTGCCAACTTTTAGCATTGTACCACTTTGGATTTAGTCACAACTCTTGATCACCTGTGCTTTTGGATTAAATTCGCTTCCCTTTTTCAATTTTCACCTTAAGAACCTCTTACTTTAACCTTTTGTTGTATCCATTGGTCATGCCACAAATTTCTAACTTAGCCCTCCATTTTTCATTCAAACCCTCATCTTTCAAATACAAAGTACGAAGAAGTTATTAAACCCCAAATATTTTGTATGTGTCAATATCCCGAGTCGATTCAAACAATTGAAATTTGAACCCTTTTCCTTATTAAGTCTAGTGCCAAGTCAAGTCTGATGAGCATCCAACACCTTGCAATTATGTGTGTCATATTATAACCTACTATACGTCTGAATGTGAGGGTTGGGGTAGCCAACTAGCATATTATTTATGAATCTTTAACATAAAAAATTCCAACATCAAACATGTGAAGCTTCACCCAATAATGGCACTTTGGAGGAGAATAAGTAGAAACTATGTTCTGGCCCTTGAAAATCCTAGAAAAAGTTGATTAATACCAATACACAAAAGAACATCAAGATGATGGAAGTTCATTAGCATCAAATGTCACATGAGATAGTGTGAGTGATATATCCAAATCAAGGAAAGGAATTCCAAATCAAGGTTCTCATAGTGTGGATGATACTTTAGAAGAAATCAAAAGATAGGGAACAAATGCAAAAAAAATTCTACCATCCACCCATCAGGTCTGGGGATTTTGTCCTTCGAGAAATGGGTCAAAATATTCCTTACCTCCTCCACGAAAATCCTAGCCCCAAATGGACATGGGAATAACTGTGCCACTTTTAACTAACTTAAGAGACTGGTAGAGGAAGGTTTAGAAAATATACCTTGAAATTAATTGGTCTGCAAAGCCTTAAGTTGTTTATCACCATAAATTAGCTCACCCTGGTAGTTGTTGATGTCCCAGACCGCATTTGAAATTTTTTGCTTGTTTGCATACCGATAGAAGAATTTAGTGTTATTATCACCGGCTTCCAGCCACACAACCCATATTTTATGCCTCCATGTTTCCTCCTTTTGCCGCAGGATTTTCCTCCTCTAGGATTCCAACATAAACATGCGATCCTTTCTATCTTAAGAGAAAAAATCCCGGATCAACCCCTTTAGAAAGGGTTTGAAACTCAATTTCAACATTCCCCAATTTCTCCTCATTCTGTCTCTTCTTCTCCGGTTCCCCTTTTTTAACTTCAATTTTTAATGAGTCCAGTTTGTTAACCGAACAACTCACTTGAGACCTACCAGTCCATTGATCTAAAAAAATACATTGGTCCCAGAAAAATTCATAGAAGGCAATATCCTCAAGCTATATAGGATTGAATTTAAAGGGATATTGAACTTTATCACTATCAAAATATAACTGAAGGCAAATTTCCTTGTGATAAGAAAATCCAGTGGCATATGCCCAATACCTGAAGTTAGAAATGTCCTCTGAAAGAGACTCTTCCAATAAGAATCTATCCAAGAATTTTCCCACACCAGCATGACAACAACGCCCATTTAACCATGTCAAAATAGATACATTAGGTAAGACATCTATAATTTTTTCCGAATAAAAGAGAGAAATGAAATGTTCAACCAGTGAATCAAATATTTTACAACCGCCCCACACTTCGTCTGAAGAAAGCATATAATTGATATCTCCTGCAAGAATGAGGTATTTTTTATCCCATAGTCCTTCTTGGGCAGCCGAGTCCCAAAATTCACAGCGATTTAGATACACATTAAGGATACGTATACTTGCTAAATCCCTTCAACTGCCCTTCCATTAAAATTCCAGCACAAGTGGAAAAAGCCTTTAGATATGCTTCGTCAGGATTCCAAGCAACCAGGGAGCCACCCGACAGACCTATAGCAAGCAAAGAACAAACACGCCAGTTTAGTTTGAGCTTAAGAAATAAATCACAAGCATTTTTCTCCAAAATCATAGTCTCTTGTAAAAGTAAGATCCCCAGTCTAATCACCCCAAGAAGATTCTTCAAGGCAGAGCGTTTAGGGTTGCTCCCAAACCCTCGGATATTGAAGGACACCACTATCATAAGGAAACCCCACCATGGGTTATAACATCTCTAAGATCCCTAGGATCCACTAACAGACCCATCATTTGGAAGGCAGGCTAAACCTAGCTAAAAAAGGGATGAAACCCTTGGATTATCGCAAAAACCAGAGACATAGCCCTCCATATCAATTCCCCCAATCTTCTTGGAATTTTTTAGATTTCTAGCCTTCCTCAGAGTAACATTAGGGTTGCGAAATGAGTATATAGGGAGGAAATCAATCCCCTCCGCAACCAAGGAATAGGTTTTTAGTGAGACTTTCCCACCAATAGGAGTTTCAAGAAGACCTTGGACAAGGGAATAAAAAATAGTAATATCCAAGGGACTATAGTTCTAGGGTTTTAGCGAGGGGAAGTCACCTAGAAGGAAAGGCAGAGAAAGGTCCAAGGAACCCAAAGAAGAATTTGTAGACTTACTAACACCCAAGTAGATTTACTAACACCCAACCAATCATTAGGTCCATTACCCACCTCAAGATAAACAGGGTCTTCGAAAACATCAGATCCTCCTAGAAGAAGTGGAGACCTAGGGGCTAAGGATTCTCAGACACCTAAAAATTATTGAGCCAAGGTAGGGACATATTCACGTATTTATTCAAGAGAATAAAATTTAAGAATTGAAGGGAGGGTTTCAACAAACTTGCCAACAAAGGACCCAACTAAATCCTTGTCTAGAGGTACATGAATACAGATGTCAGTCACCACATCCTCCAGTGCTCCAACATCTACCTCTGGTAGCTTTGAAGGTGTCACCTTCCCAAAAGCTAAAACACAATCCACCTTTTGGTGGCTCGAATGCTTGCACTTAAAGGACATGAACGAAACCCCTCCAATAGTCAAGTTGCTGGAAAAAATAATCACCCTCCCATACAACCGCAATCTCGACTGGAAGCTCCTCGCAATGTCAATGTCCACCAAGACCTGGGGCTCCATCCTCTCAACCCCCAAAAGATGAGTCGCTTCCATCATGATGAAATTGCCAATGGAATTGGCAATTCCCATAAAACCATTAATGTTCCAAGAAAAAAGAGAGAGCTCTCGCAGAATAACCCAAAGATGACGATGGGGAAGAGAATATTTCAAAGGGTCAAAATCCAATTTCCAGCGAGCTAGGACCAAACATCGACCCCCAATAACCCAATAATGTTGTTCAATGGCTTGGCGATCCTCCTCAGACGAGAAATGAAACACAAGTCGACCGTTAACCAAAATCATCACTCAGGGCATGCATGGGGTCTTAACTTAGTTAAACCATGTCATAGCACCTTTGTTCATGGGATATTAAAGAATACCCCTAATTTCACTAGATATTGATAATTACTTACAAAGACCCTTTTGTTGAGCCCCCCTCCTAGTACATATTTCCAATTAAAAATCCCTATTTTTACAATATATTCATTGTTTTTACTAGAAACCCATTTTTATAGCCCCGAATACCTATAAACCCCCCATACCCTATTCCCCGCCCCCCAATACCTATAATATATTGACCTTATTTCTCACAATTAAAAAAACCCCTTTATGAATGAACGTGATAAGATATTGCTCAACAAGGTGAATCCCCCTTGGGGGCATGTTGGAGATAAAATGTTGCCACTTAACCCTAATCCAAGAGATAATTTTCACCTAAGCCAAGCATAGGAACTCAAATTTCCCTATCAGGTCCCTCTCTACAAGATGAGCAACCATATCGCAAGTGACGTTGTGCATAATGGCCTCCCTTTCTTGACTCTCACAAATGGTAAATGACTTCTACTAGATTTAGAAACCACGGGGTTACCTGCTACTGTGGTCAGAGGCTCCTCATGACCTGGAGGATCTTTAAGGCATTTTACAAAGATGAACCCTTTGACCTCAAGTCCAAGAAGTCTAGACTCTTCACAACACTGATATGACATGGGGATTTGTGTCCTAATAGGATATCCTCAAGGCGAGAAGGAAAAGGATATTTAGAAGAGACCCATACTCGACCGTCCAACCGACACCTGGGCATTGGGTTGGGAACAAGCATAAAAAATTCAAACATGTCAACCCCCAAAATCACATGCGCACAACAAGGAAAACCGTAAACAAAAAACCAAGAGCGAAAGAAACTCAAAAAAGTCGTAACAAAAAGACAGAAAAGAACAATTCCTACTTATGGGTGTGTGCAAGTTGATGAGGGTCTCTTTTGACGCGTTAGATGCAATAGAAAACTGAAAAAATAGGAATCCATCAACTTGCATGGATATTTTGAGACACTTACACAATGAATCTTGCGATGAGCAAAAACATAAGAAATGTAGGAAATTGAATGAAATTTCCAAATATATAATTTTTGTCTATTGAAAATGTTGTTAACTATATAAAGTTAGATATATTTTAACGAGAACTTTTTATTTTTGGGACAAATTATAAGGTATATGTTTTTGTGGGTGTAGCCTCTGAGTGACTAAATGATGGAATGAACTTACAAAAACCGGTATACATATAGTACTAGTGCACGACTATTTTTTGAACAATAAAAATAATTTTAAATTTTTTTTTTAATTATCTATGAGATCAAACCTCGAAAACGGTACATCAATTGTGGGTGCAGCATTTGAATGTCTTAATGCAATTATTTGGAGATGGGTTTTTTATAGCATGTAGAGGTCGGTGTTCTTTAATGCACCATACAATTCTTTTTTAAATGGTTGAGAAACAAAAGAGATATGAATGAAACACTAATAGTGTGTTCTTTGAGTTGAGGAGTGAGGACAGAAGATAAATAAGAAAAAAATAGAAAAATTTATGTATTCTTGTTAAATATACATATTTAAAATCTTCAAAAAAAACCATATATGTTTCTAAAATCTCATAAAAAATGGAGGTGTGCAGCATACTGAGACGAATGGCTAAACAAGAGCATATTGAAAATTTGTATATAATGTTGAATTAGCCATAGTTTATCATACTCCAAGACATAGGCATGTTGAATCTTAAGCAAAGTCTGAAGTAGACACATAGGCATAATAATTCCATGCAAGCATGGGTGGAGGCTCGGCCTTTAAACAAATCACGTGGTCGTTATAATGAACAATAATGTGTGCACGTTGATAAAAATGAGAGCGCATT
>LPNX010902615.1:140478-183933 GCA_001517045.1 Pseudotsuga menziesii | reverse complement strand
CCTAGTCACCCCATACAGATCCCTATGTCTCCCCTCTAACACACACACACACACACACACACACACATCCCTATGTCTCCCCTCTAACACACACACACACACATCCCTATGTCTCCCTTTACCACTAGCACCCCCTAACCTATCTCTCTCTCTCACACACACAAACATCCCTATGTCTCCCCTTACCACTAGCACCCCCTAACCTTTCTCCTTGGAACACACACACAAATCCCTATGTCATACCTTACCACTAGCACCCGCTAACCTATCTCTCTGACACACACACACACATCCCTATGTCTCCCATTACCACTAACACCCCCTAACCTATCTCTCTCACACACACACACACATCCCCATGTATCCCCTTATTACTAACACCCCTTAACATATCTTTTTATCACACACACATCCCTAGAGTTGTAAAACAATATAGTTAGGTTGAAAGTCAGGGTGTTAAGGCGCAAAGACTAAGGGAGTTCTTGTTAATTCCCCCTAAACCTTGAATGATGCCTTAGCCGTGCAACTACCTTCTTAAAGGATCCAAAATTGTAATAGAGTAAAACGCGCACTCGTTTTATGTGTCCAAAATGCGCCCCCGTTTTAGATAACAATAATGCATGCATGTTTACTCTCAGTATAAATAATAATAGTCCATGTCCAATAAACACTCTAACACATTTCACACATGTTTGACAGTCCAAGCGCAAGTTCATGTTACAGATAGTGCATGAACGTTCTCTTCTTCACCATATTATCACACAAAATTGTTTTTGACATCAAGCATCTCCACCACAATTTTTTAAGTATTGCTTGGAGCATGGTATACACTGAGGAGCAAGATATAAATAATTAATTGAGAGAGAAAGAATCCATTAATTGAGCAAGGAGCAACATAGAGCATCTCCACCGTTGTTTTTCTTGCAATTGAGGATCTAGCAAAGGCAACATTAACTTGGTCATTATGATGGAGTATGTAGACACAATTGAGCAAGAAACACAAGAAACAAACCAAGCTTGGGGAATTTCCCATTGAGGAGCACCATAGAGCATCTCCACCATTGTTTTTCTTGCAATTGAGGAGCTAGAAAAAGAAACATTAACTTGGTCATTGTGGTGGAGTATGCAGACACAATTGAGCAAGAAACAAACCAATCTTAGGGAATTTCTCAATGAGGAGCACCATAGAGCATCTCTACCATTGTTTTTCTTGAATTGAGGAGCTAGCAAAGGAAACATTCTTCCCAATCTCCCCCCTAACTTGAGTATCTATACAATTGAGCAAGAAAGAAACCAAGCTTGGGTAGTCTCCCATTGAAGAGTACCATTGAGGAGCTAGCAAAGGAAACCATATATATCATTGATCATTGTGGTGATGGGAAACTCACACAATCGAGAAAGAAAATCAGCAAGGAAGAGGATACCCAATGAAATCCTTGAAGAAATTAGAGAGAAGAAAAGAAATGACATGACCAATCGAAGACACTCTATGGACACTCAACCAATTCCGGTTGTTGAGGATGCCACAGTTCTTCCTACCAATCCACATCAAGAAAGACAAAAGCATTTGCTCGAGGGGCCTTCGGTCTCCATATCAGTAGAATATCAAGCACCGCATGGCACTGATCAAGGAGTAAAACATAGCTGCACATCAAGGCCACCTGAAACCTTTGCATATTTAATTGAATGTGGGTATACAAGTGATGAAGTTAGAGAGATGTTGAATGCCGAACGTATGCTCGAGGAAGACAATGTTGTTCAGACCACCCAAGAGGATTTCCAATTGCCACCGTCCGACCGTCAGGAAGACACAAAATGACATGAAGCTCATGTTCAAAGGGTGCAGTTCCAACCTCCCTACCTCCATTATCAACTTCACGCCAAAGAACTCCAAAACATATACAGATCGATGAAAGTATCATTGGTTCGCTTGAAGGTACATTGTCTAAACGTAGTATTTCAAATCAAGCTCAATAGATACTTGTCAACTATTTTGATTCTAAATGTGATGGAGATAAATGTAGATTATTTATGTCATTGTTAAAATCTAGGTCTATGAATGTTGTTAGGAAAAACTTAAGGATAAAGATGATAAATAGTTCTGAACCAAGTTCTCATGTTGTCAGAAGTTTGGTAGATGCATTTAGTACTATTGGTAAGAAATCTCGTTCAAAGGATCGCAATGCAGCTCGTCGTGTGTTGTCACAATCAATTGTGAACAAAAGCATCAGGGCCCTTCGCTTTCTTAAGGCTACATCCGAACTTGTAGGATAGGATATCAAATCACTCTGTAGGTATTGTTCTAGAAGAGAACAACTTGAATCTGGTGAACAGATGTCTGGTCCTTCGTCGACAGGTTTCTATGCTCCGATATGAAGCTCATTGATGCGGTAAAGGGACTGGTGCAGGAGTTTTGACGTGACAATAGTAGACCTTCATCCAACCAAAAAGATGTACTAAAATTGAGAAGGGGTTCATCAGATCATGAGCCCCACATTAAACATTTTCTTGACATGACACAAACATAATTATATGAGAGATTTAGGCATGAACATAATGAGCTTAACTTGGGCCAAAGATCCTTCGAGAAATGCAAACCATGGTATGTTAAAATAAACACAACTCGTAACACATGTTGTTGTCGATATCACATTGAGTACGGTTATTATTATGACACATATATACATATATTGTGTGTTTTTCATAACACTCTTGTGTAGGAATGCTCAACTACATTGCCACCGACATCATCTAGAGAGTTTATCCACAGTATCCTGTGTAGAAGGACATAAGGTTGCACATTTTATCAAAGGCCTTGCGTAGATGGGACATGCCCAAGGTGTGGTGGAATGGCATTTTTGGACAAATGCATACATGTCACCGATAAGCATGAACTTGGGAGACATGAAGTGAACTTGCAGTCATTCAAATATGTCACATATGATATCGGTGGAGGGAATGAAAGAAAAAAAATACAATTGGTCACCTCTCAGGTTAGTGACGAGTTCCTAAATAGTATTTTTTCCTTCATCTATTGCTACTTCATACATGTAATAGCCTATTGATCTGTACATCTTTATTTTTTATCTACGAGGTAATAGTATGCAACTTCATGTAGGAATTGTTTGAAAAGACACAATAGTATGTAACGCATGTACATGTGGCTCGTTAGCAAGATGAGCAGTTAAGAGCATGCAGGGATACATTTCCTATTGGAACTATATTATCAGTGGTCAATTTTGCAGAAAACTACACTCTTCAACCATAGAATGAGATTCAGAGTCAATATTATCACTCAAACCAGGTCAACATAATGATCCATATCACCTATAGACATGGGATAGATAGTACTAAAGAGAAAAGGGTTATATTGAAGGAGTATCACTTTTACATAAGTGATGACAGGTGTCATGAATTGGCTTTTGTACAACACAACTTTCAATTGTTCTACAAACACTTGGAGGATAACAATATACAGATGGAACAACATTGGATTTGGTCTAATGGTTGTGCAGGGCAATTCAAAAATTCCCGTGTCTTCCAATGGTTGTGTATTCTCCACAAGAGGCACAAGGTGCCACATATTTGGAACTATTTTGAGACTGGACACAGAAAAGGGGAACATGATGGTGCAGGTGCATGCATAAAGACTGCATTATGTAGGCAAGATATTAAATGCACAACTATTTCGCTCATTTGAGATGTAAAGACCATTGTTGCATGGTGTTCTTCAGTGATGGGGCAGGGAGCTAAAAGGCAAGAAGACCAATCATCTCAAAAGGCACATGTACATATATATTTTGGGAGGTGGTTGATGTATATCGATCACACCTATATGAGTGCAATACCATCCAAGGAACTCGTGCATTCCATTCAATGAGGATGTTAGACAATGCTATAGTTAAAATGTGGACAAGAAAACTCTCTTGTTTTTGTTATCCATGTAGCAGTGGTGAATGGGACAATTATGAATACACAGATTGGGTTGAAAATTGGGATCGTGTATCACTCCCCATTGGTCGACAAATAACTGCAGAATTATCCCAGTTGGAGGAGGGCTAATCAAGTATTTCACATGACTATGACCACATTTCAGATCTCATACAACCAGGTTCGACTATTATGTTGATAACTTTGAAATGTTTGACGACTAGTTGTGTTTAGTTAGATGACTCCTAGGTCTGCACTTTATTCATTGCAAGGCACATATACGCAGTGGTTTCCTTGAGAGAAAATTAATGGTGGACTAACTATTGGCTAGCACATTGCTTGGATGGGAAGCAGACCCTCATTGTCTCATTAAGTGACTCTGAGGGCAATGATTTTCCAATTGGGTCGATGGTTATCAAAGGATAATATTTGACACAGGTTGCCCACGCACGAAATAAAAAAGTTTATGTATTTGAATATTATAGACCAGGTCAAATTGTATACCATTATACAAACTTAGTTATTGGCACAAACTTCCAGCTACAAACAATGCTAAACAAGAACTCATCAAAGTCATGATACTTGTTTCCCTACTCCGAGCACAAGAGGCTTAAGGATACTGATGCTATTAGAGGTGATCTCAATGGTCTAGTTCAATTACCACAGGTAGGTAGTCAAGCATGTGGTAGTTAGATATTTTGGTTTCATGGTCTCATTGATTATTTATAGTTTGATAGATTGAGCGCTTGATAGATTGATAAATTCAATAGACTTTTACAACTTGATACATTGCCCCTCGGCTTCATCATGGATTTGTTGTATTATATTGATACTTAAATGACTCATGCCTTATATCCCAAGACCATTATCTACAATTGTATCTGGTATATGTCTATTGCATTTGCCTTGAATCTCGAAGTTGATCCTATAAGGACATCTCCTTGAATTCGATAATTATCTCCTTGACTCCGATAATTTGTTTCTCCACGGAATCCATGACGTTAAGGAGTGGTAATACTAGAATAATAACCATTTCCAATACTATCTTACAAACCCTATAGCCAATCCTATTAACTTAAGTTTGCACCGTAAACCATATTTTTCATTCTAAACCATAGAAACCATAGTTTGCTTAGTAATGGAATGTCAATTTTTTGCACATAGGGGTCAACTTCGTATATTCCTGGATCGTGAATGTGTGGCTATCATTGGCTATCGTTCCCACATAGAACTTTCCTAAATACGCTTACATGACCCACTGGAACCTCATTTTGATGCATGGTTTCCATTCTATGCCCCAGTTAGGGATTCACCAAGTGTCCCTGAAAGCCTAAAGGTGGTGGGATTAAATGCACAATAGAATGATGGCCATTGCTGGGATCGACGAACCGTAAAATCCTTTGGATTCAAGACATCAGGATAGTGCTACGGCAGGCCCTGTAATCTGGTTCCATGGACAAGGGATCATTGTTTTGGTCAATTTTGGAAACTAGGGTTTTGCTGAGTAAGTGAATGTGAAATTTTTGCACATGGGGGTCAACTTTGCATATTACTCGACCGTGAATGTGTGGCTAGTGTTCCCACATGGGACATGCCTAAACATGCTTGAATGACCTACCAAAATCGCATTTTGATGCATGGATTCCATTCTATGCCTTGAGTAGGGATTCAACAGGTGTCCCTAAAAGGTTGTAGGAGGTGGGATTCAACGTGCGATAAAATCATGGTCGTTACTCGGATCAACAAACCATCGACTCCATTGGATTTAGGACATCAGGATATTGCTATGGGAGGCCCTATAATCTGGTTCCATGGACAAGGGATCATTGTTTGGGTCAATTTTGGAAACTAGGGTTTTGCTCAGTAAGTGAATGTGAAATTTTTGCACATGGGGGTCAACTTCACATATTGCTCGACTATGAATGTGTGGCTAGCGTTCCCACATGGAACATGCCTAAAAATGCTTTAATGACCTACCAAAAGCCCATTTTGATGCACGATTTCCATTCTATGCCATGAGTAGGGATTCAACATGTGTCCCTGAAAGCCTCTAGGAGGTGCGATTCAATGTGCCATAGAATCATGACCATTGCTCATATCGACGAACCATTGGATATTTTGGATTCAGGACATCAAGATAGTGCTAGGGTGGCCCTCTAATCTGGTTCCATGGACAAGAGACCATTTTTTTGGTCAATTTTGGAAACTACAGTTTTTCTCAGTAAGTGATTGTGTGTATTTCCACATGGGGGTCAAATTCGCATATTGCTCAACCGTGAAGGTGTGGCTATCATTCCCACATAACACATGCCTAAAAATGCTTGCATGAACTACCAGAAGCCCTTTTTGATGCACGGTTTCCATTCTATGCCTCGGGTAGGGATTCAACAGGTGTCCCTAAAAGCCTGTAGGAGGTAGGATTTAACGTGCCATAGAATCATGATCATTGCTTGGATAGACAAACCATCAGCTCCGTTGGATTCAGGACATCGGAATAGTGCTAGGGTGTCCCTCTAATCTGGTTCCATGGACAAGAGACCATTTTTTTGGTCAATTTTGGAAATTAGGGTTTTGCTCAGTAAGTGAATGTGAAATATTTGCACATGGGGGTCAAATTCACATATTGCTCGATAATGAAGGTGTGGCTAGCATTCCCACATAACACATGCCTAAACACGCTTGTAGGAACCACCAAAAGCCCTTTTTGATGCATGGTTTCCATTCTATGCCCCGGGTAGGGATTCAACAGGTGTCCGTGAAAGCCTGTAGGAGGTGGGATTCAACGTGCCATAGAATCATGAACATTGCTTAGATAGATGAACCATCGGATCCGTTGGATTCAGGACATCGGGATAGTGCTAGGGTGGCCCTCTAATCTAGTTCCATGGATAAGAGACCATTTTTTTGGTCAATTTTGGAAACTAGGGTTTTGCTGAGTAAGTGAATGTGAAATATTTGCACATGGGGGTCAAATTCGCATATTTCTAGACCGGGAAGATGTGGCTAGTGTTCCCACATAACACATACCTAAACACGCTTGCACGAACCACCGAAAACCCTTTTTGATGCACGGTTTCCATTTTATGCCCCGGGTAGGGATTCAATAGGTGTCCCTAAAAGCCTGTAGGAGGTGGGATTCAACGTGTGATAAAATGATGGTCATTGCTTAGACTGATAAACAATTGACTCTGTTGGATTCAGGACATCGGGATAGTGCTAGGGGTGTCCCTCTACTCTAGGTCCATGGACAAGGGATTATTTTTTCGGTCAATTTTGGAAACTAGGGTTTTGTTGAGTAAGGGAATGCCCAATTTTTGCACATAGGGGTCAGCTTTGCAAATTCCTTGACCGTGAACATGTGGCTAGTGTTCCCACATGGAACCTTCCTAAACACGCTTGCATGACCCACCGAATGACCATTTTGATGTACGGTTTCCATTATATGCACCGGGTAGGGATTCAATAGGTGTCTTTGAAAGCCTATAGGAGGTGGGATTCAACGTGCCATAGAATGATGAACATTGCTCAAATCGATGAACCATCAGCTCCATTGGATTCAGCACATCGATATAGTTCTACATGAGGCCCTCTAATCTTTTTCCATGGACAAGAGATCATTTTTTGGTCAGTTTTGGAAACTAGGGTTTTACTTAGTAAGTGAATGTGAAATTTTTGCACATGGGGTCAACTTCGCATATTGCTCGACCGTGAATGTGTGGCTAGTGTTCCCACATGGAACATGCCTAAACACACTTGCATGACCTACCGAAAGCCCATTTTGATGCACAGTTTCATTTCTATGCCTCGAGTAGGGATTCAATAGGTGTCCCTCAAAGCTTGTAGGAGGTGGGATTCAACGTGCGATAAAATGATGGTCATTGCTAGGATCAAAAAATCGTCAACTCTATTGGATTCAGGACATCGGGATAGTGCTAGGGGTGGCCCTCTACTCTAGTTCCATGGACAAGGGATCATGTTTTTGGTCAATTTCGGAAACTAGGTTTTTTCTCAGTAAGTGAATGTCCAATTTTTGCACATAGGGGTCAGCTTTGCAAATTCCTCGAACATGAATGTGTGGCTAGCATTCCCACATGGAACCTACCTAAACATGCTTGCATGACCCACCAAAATATCATTTTGATTCGTGGTTTCCATTCTATTCCATGGGTAGGGATTCAATAGGTGTCCCTGAAAGCCTATAGGAGGTGGGATTCAACGTGCGATAGAATGATGGTCGTTGCTTGGATCGACGAATCATCAACTCTGTTGGATTTAAGACATTGGGATAGTGCTAGGGTGGCCCTCTACTCTAGGTCCATGGACAAGGGATCATGTTTTTTGTCAATTTTGGAAACTAGGGTTTTGCTTAGTAAGTGAATATGAAATTTTTGCATGTAGAGGTAATCTTGAAGGTGATTGTAGATCTTCCCCTTTTGAAAAAATACTTGTTGCAAACTATTATTCCATGTGTAGCTATTGAGAATTCTGTTACCTGTTGTGAGGTGCTGAACTTGACTTATTTCCCATCATTGTCAAGCAAGAAATATTCTTTCTTTTTTGTTTTAATCAAGGAGAAAGGAGTTGTCAATCTCTATGTGGAGGTGAATTGATCTTATAATCTCATATCATTCATGAGACTAGAAATTCGAAAGACGGTTGTTTCCCATATTAATTTAGCTTGGTCATCCAAGATATGTGAGCATTTGTACGATGAAATGCAGGAGGAGACAATGCCATTATGTCAATAACCATGTAATGGAACATGTTTATGTTTATAAACAAGTAGCCAACCTATTACGCCATTATTACAAAATATATATCTTCACACTATGAATGTTTCAAATAATACTCCATAAACATAAATTTATAAAACAAGATTTAGAATAGTACTTCTTGAATCAATTTAAACTATAATAAAATCACACATAATTTTCGTCTCTTTCAAAGTTGTTCCTTGAGGCCATTCATCAAATGCCATGTACATTAACAAAATGATAAAACAATGTGCAGGATATACACAATGTGCAGGATATAGTCATAACCATTATTTTGAATCAACCTTATAATACTCGGATACTTTTAGGTTTGATGTGTATCCCATGTATTCGTTAGATGAAAGACATCATGCCAAACACTAATTTTATTTATGTATACCACACAGGTGCATCACTTAGGTGTGTCAACTTCGTGCATCCTTTAAAATTTTGTTAGGTTGTTATGTGGGTAAGGTGCTTTTGTATTCCACTTAGTTGGATCAGTTGCTTAGCTGTGCTGGCTGCTTATGTGTATTAGGTATGTTCCATATTTGTGAATACAATTTAACATTGTTAATATAACAATGTATATGCAATTGGATCATGGTAAAAAACAATTGAAATGTACATTTTTTTCATTACGTAATATTGTAATTGTGCATTGTTCTCAAATTTATAATTGATATCTCCATGAAATCGCAAAATCTATAAAAAATTGGGAACATTACACATAGAAAAATTCTTGGCCACACGTGTATAATCACACTTAAAAGACTGAACCATGAAGATCTCAAGAGCCTTGATATGACATATTTTTTATTTCATGAAAGTTATAATACAAAAATAGAAGGCCCATCTATGGCCTGTCAATGTACATGTATCAAAAACATCTTTGATGTACATGTGCAAACAAAAGTACATCTGTCATGGACCATGCCCCTATACTCTAATTCCATATTGTACTTAAAAATACATATTTTTTTTGGACTAACACATCAAAAATATAACTTTCTCTTGTTTGTCTCGGACCCTTATGTGTGTTTCCTCTTTCGATGACCACTGTGCATCTCTGGCGACTGCAAATCAATGACAATATTTCTTGATCAGGTAACTGAACTAGTACTGTCTAGCAATAACAAAGCTTGAAAATTTAAAATATGACTCAATTGTACATAAAAGAAAGACTCAATGCATTCGTCGGGGGTATAGGTTCCTCTGGTGTCCTCCTCCTTACAGAAATTTTCTCTGCAATGCTTCTCTATGAATAAAAAAAAATGTCAATTATCTCAAGAATTATCAACATGTACATGAATGAGAAAGTACTAATCAATTATGTAAAAAATGAACATCTCACCGAAAAAGCCATTTCTAGGGGAAGATGCTGGGAATATTCAGTAGTAAGAGGAGCTGTAGGTTGAACATCAACCTTAGTTGCGTGCACTAATGGACCAGGGTGTGGCTACATTCACCAAATGATAAAATAGTTGGACATCCTGCATGTCCATAAACAATACAAATGAACTGTACAATTACAAATATTCAAGTAGATGTACCTGAGTGTGACTTATACCTATTGTAGATGCATCATTGACCGCAGAATCAACAACCCCACTAAGGTCTAGCACATATGACTCTGCATCTTGATGTTGTAAACATGTGAAAATAGCATTAAGAAAAACTACTTGTGAAGTGAATTCAAAGCTAACCAGAAACTGCCATTGAAAGTGTGTACATTACCGTGGGATGAGTAGGTTGATCCTCATGCACACCCACTCTTTTCAAGGAAGAGGGTCATCTGGTGTAAACAACCCCCTTATCTATGTTTGGACTACGAGGAGATCCAAACCAAAGAGGAGGTGCATGGATTTGTGATGATGTCTGCAGTCATAAAGTGTTACCATAGTTAGACATGGAGTTGAATGGATGGAATAATATGTATTGAAAAACTAACATGGTGTAATATACTTACCCCTACCTAGGACATATCTCCCCCATGGGAGTGACCGCTTCCATCAATTTCTTGCCCCTTTTCCGATGTTGATAGCATCTGCAAGTTTAAAAATTATAAATATTAGCAATATATAAAAGGAGTGTATAGTAAGAAATTTAAATAATTCAAACAAGATTCAGTCATTAACCATGTACTTACCTTCTTCAAGTAATTGTAAATTCCACCTTGGAGTATTTCGCTGAGATCAATGTCTCCAGCATCATGTTCTAAGTGGGGTTCCTACAACTTCATAAATTGTAAATATTAGAAAATTTAACAAATTAATCAAGACTAACACATGCATTAACAAAATGATATGTATTGAAAAAATGACAAATGTTTAAATATTACCTCAATGGTGGTTGTTTGGGCCTCGGGTACAACCACACTGGGTGCAGTACCACCCCCCTGAGAGGCATCAATCTCCTGCAAGAGTAAATATTGCATATATTATGAATCTTTTAATATGTTACATACATTATGGAAAAATTAAAAATTGAGCAATAATAGAGTTTTAACAATGTCCTTACCTGACCACTAGTCATCGTAGAGGTACCATGTCTTGGTCCAGGACCATAACAGGGTTGACCACATGATGTTCAGCCGTGTGGCTCAATTTGAGGCACATGGGATGTCGGTCTATCCCCACCAATAGATGTTCCTCTACCACCAGAAGCTAGTGGTTGTACCCCAGTACATGAAGAGGGCGTTGTCTGGTCAATAGTGGTCGTGTGTCGAGAGACCATCTTAGCTAGAGTCAGAAATGCCTTCTGTATCTGGGAAACCATGTCATGTGTAGGAGGGATGCCTGCCCTTAGTAGCTGGGAACAGGGTGTAGGTATATGTGGATTGGCATCTCTATTCCTAGCATTGGGTCGGTGTTCGGGCATCCCCCTACCAACTCCCTAGAAGCCCAACATGTCAAAATAGTTGACATGTTTCCCCATCACAAACTCTACATACAAATTTTGAAAGAATTATAATGGTACTTCCCTATTGTTGTGCGGGGGAATGTAAAAATGGCATGTACCACCTATCCATCCAATGGTCTCTAATGGGTGGAAAGGTGCACCACTTAATAGAAATATGTGGCCTGGTGATCTCCGAAATTTCATCCATCCTAGGCACTCTAAACAATGTATATATGTGTTCTTTTGTTATTTTCAGCTTCTTTACCTCATTGTAGCTCAACCCATCAGCGTATTGTTGTCTTTTCCTCTCCTTGTATGATGCGATTCTAAACAAAGATCATCCAATATTGTGATCGTATCAACAATAGTCAACAATGAATCTGACAAGGAGTGGTGGAGCTCATCTCCACCCCTCCAAGTAGAACCAATCTCTCTCAGATGGCCAATAACCTTCAGTATCTCAACATTGTTATCCATAGTAGCCACTGCAATCATAAATACAAATAAAATATCATTAGAAACATAAGCACATGATATAATGACATCTCTAAGCACTGAAAACTATATAACTAATGTACGAAAAATAACAACATAAACTAAATCTATTATGTAAATTTAAAAATTGATCTTGAATTTTACAGTAAAGAATAAACATTTAACATTTTTTCATTTTATATTTATGTCCTAAATTCAAGTATTAATTCCAATTTCCATATGCATGTGTACATAAAATATCTTAAGTGCATATGTTGATTGCGAAGCTCCTCTAGCTTATTTTAAGGCTTGGATTATGAAGTTTCATCGAAATTATGAGGTGTTGACTAATGCCCTTACAGGACCAACTCCCAGATTGTGGGTAGAGGCAACGACTAGACCCTAGAATAGGAGGCATAATGTGCTATTGATGAATAAAATACCAGTATATGCAACGATTTTGCTAGATATGTAATTAGTGGTGATGTTTTCTGAAGAATCCGCGGTGGCCATTGCTTGAATGTTGACATTTCGATTCCGAATCAGGAACCATCATCAGGACAAACCTGATGATGGTTCCTGATTCGGACTCGAAATTTAGACATTCAAGCAATGGCCACTGCGGATTCTCCTGAAAACCTCACCCCTAATCTACCTCACCGCAAAAAGTTACAAACTGAAGATATGTAATTATTTGTTGTAGCGTGATGTTTTTGGACTCCAAAGTCTATTTAGTAGATATTTGTTTATATGTAATTTGGGCCATGTATGGATTCCACTTGATGTTATTTTAGTTCTATGCCCTCTTTCTATATACCCATGAGAGACTTTAAATGCGCAATTGTGTATAGTGGATTTTATGGTTGCAAGGTTTCCACTGGATTATATCATGTATGGTAGTATGTGATTGGCATGTAATCAAACAAATCAACCTACCTATGTATCTTCATGTTCGTAGAGCCTATTGTTGAACTTCGCTGTCTTGACCTTAACCAAAAAGTACCCTTCAGTCAAGAGAAAATATTTGTTAAAAGCATGGGAAGCTTCTATACCTTATTTTAACACTTGGATTAGGAAGTTTCATCAAAACTATAAGGTGTTTATTGATGTTCTTGGATGACCAACTTCGATATTTAGGATAGAGGCAAGGGATTTACCATGTTTGTTTATGTATTTTAGGGAAGATATGAATTCTACTTGATTTGTTTTTTAGTTGTATGCAAGCTTGCAATTTAATTGACAAACTTTGCATATTTGATCATTTTGGTTTGGATTCACAATGATGCTTGTGATTATGCATATGCAAATAGTGAAGTTCATTTGTTTTTTATGAGTTAATTGGGGTTTTGGTTTACATTGGACATGTAAATTACTTATGAAAACTTGCAATGTGCTTGAAAAACTTTGCATATTTGTGAATTTTGGTATGGATTCGCAAGGATGCTTGTGAATATGCATATGGAAATAGTGAAATTGATTTGTTTTTTATAAGTTAATTGGGGTTTTAGTTTCCATTGGGCATGTGAATTTTGGGTATGAATTTTGGTAAATAATCAAAATTATTTTATTTTTATGATTAAATTGGGGTTTTGGTTTCCATTGGCCAAATCCATTGGGGTTTTGGTTTCCATTCGTTTCCATTGGCCAATTCCATTAGGGTTTTGGTTTCCATTGGTTTCCATTGGCCAATTCCATTGGGGTTTTGGTTTCCATTGGTTTCAATTGGCTAATTCCATTGGGGTTTTGGTTTCCATTAGATAATTCCATTGGGTTTTTGGTTTCCATTGGTGATAAATTAATTTATTTTGGTTTAATTTCAAATTAGGGAAAATAAATTGATGAATTTAGGGAAATTTTCATGAGAAGAAATGAGGAAAATATGATAAGAATTGAGGAAAATACCTCACAAAGAGGATGTTGATCCAAAGGTGGAGGTGGATGACTTTGGCACACCCAAAATGCATTCTCCCACTCATGTTCTGCTTCGTCCAAGCTCCAACAGCGCTGCGATGTGGCGAAAATGATAGGCTCAGCCTGTTTTAAACAAAAAACAGGTTTTTACAAATGCAAGTGCGTTTATGCAAATAAAAACAGGGGCGTGATTTGATTCAATAAAATGGAGACACATTTTGTTCTACTATCCTAATTGGCATTCCTGTCGACAGCCTTCGGACTAGGCCTGGCAGGGTCAGGATTGCTTGGGACGATTTCTATTTTATGGATCAAGCGTGATTGACTTCACTCTACCATTGCATCTAAAAGGTCCCTCAACTTTGTGCACTCACCCTTATTTAATCTCGTTGGTTGGTACTAGGCCAAGTTGTTAGACCGGCTAGACTCCAGGTATTCAACTCCTAGGTTAGTACAGTCCTTGAGTGAGGTTGAAGAAAGAGGTGTGAGTAGAGACACTGAAAATCGCTAGGGTTTTAGGGAGTGCCATGAAATTGCTAAGAATCCTCTCACTCTTGAATAATCTCTACACTCTTATGATTTTTTATTATTACGTATCACTATTGACTTGATTACATCATATCATGTGAGTAATATTTGGTAGGGATAATGCTTTAAACAAGGTTTTATAATAATAATAATTATACTTTATAAGAATTTAATTTAATTTTTTTATCCCTTAAAATAAATTGAATAACTCCGTTGGGCTTTCAAATTCATCGTACATAAATTAAACAGTTAATTAAAAGACCACTTTTGATTAAGATCTCCTTGTCTATTAAATACTTAATTAAATGACTGTGGTTGATTCCAAGCTCCTTGTTGAGATTTCCTTGTAGAGATGATGTGTGGAAACTGATGATTTTGTTTGACTTCAGTGCTTAATTATTGTAAATCCATTTGGCTTAAAAATCCTTTTACATGAAGGACATCCCAAATAAGAATCTTCCTATTCAAACTCAACCAGATAATTTTTTTCATTTTAAGAAGGTGACGAGCTTTCCAGAGCCATCGGTTCCACCAATAGGTAGTGATCTATGACTTAGTCTAAAAAATCAATTGATAAGCCAATTTCGATGTAACATGTCCATCTTCAATATTCTGACCCCATACAATTTTATCCAGAATGGGTGAAAGGGAGATTCTTTCTTGATACTTGGACCACTCCTCCCCACATATACCTTCTAGAAGTAAATCCTGAGCTGAGGCCCACTTGAAATGACCATCGGGGACTTCAATCCAATCCAGCACCTAAAACACTATATTCTTCTTATGCGGAGAAGAAATAATTCTTCTCGACAGCCTAAAATACATATTAAGTCCCATAATGGGATCCATTCCTATATTAACTTGTATGCCTATTCCAACACCCCACTCAATTGCATGGTTAAGAACAAAAAAAATGTGCATAAAACTTGTCCAAATACTTGAGCAATTATTCTGCTTCTTTTTAAAATTCCTAATCCAGAGCTTTAGACTCAATATGTTCAAATATTTGGCTCTGATAACCCTGCCCCACAAAATCAGATTAAAGAGACCCTGCCAAAGAATTTTGGCACATAATGCTTGGTTGAAATTGGCTAAGCATTTGATTCCCCATCCCCCAAAAGAGATAGGCCTCAATAAGATCTCCCATGCACATAAATGAAACTTGCCTTCATTGAGTCTTCTTTCCCAAATAAAATGAAGCAACAACTTTATAATAGCAGACAAAATCGACTTCAGAATACGATATATAAGGATAGCTAGAACACAAGAATACTCTGCAAAACAAATTTGATCAGAATGAGTCTACCTCCCAAAGACAGATATCTAAATGACCAACATCTTATTTTTCGAGATATCCTACATACAAGCCATTCTCATTCCTTCGTCGATTATCCCTAGGGTTTAAGGTTGAACTGTAACATACCCCAATTTTGTAAAATAATGTTAATTGTTTTAATTAAATTTCCTAAGACATTATGTTAAATTTAATGTAAAGTAGGAACTGATGACTCAACAGAGTCAAAAGAAGTGGAATGTAATTCTGAATATTTTATTATTAATAAATAAAAAATGGAGACAACAGCATGGGAGAGCTGTTAATAAGAGGTTACTGGTAAAATTGGTGGAAGGAACTAGGTGGAGGGAAAAAGACAAGTGGCAGCATCCTCAAACACTTCCTATGTTGTAGGTGGAAACTTCCCTACATTTGGGGTCATGATCCCCCAAGAAAGTGGGATCAGAGCAGGTGGCTCAATAAATGAAAACTAACCCAAAAAGACCTAGGAAATCTTTTAAAAGTACTCAATGAATAGAGCTGAGGTTGCTCAGATATTTTCTAGAGAAGAATCATTCAAGTGGAATGCTATTCAGGAAATTCATTGGGGAAAATGGGAAAAATAGTAAGGAAGTTGTTCTGAGAGGAATGTTGCAGTAACTTGGTCTGTTACAACTTGTAAGCTGGGAGAATTGACTGATAAGTTCAGGATTCATGCTAAGTCTAAAGACCAGTACTTGATTATTGCTGCACCTAGTTCTAGCCAGGGAGACCAGAGCAAGCTGGGGGTCCTGAGGAGTCGTTGTTTGAGCGCTCTCCAGGAGCTGGTAGGGAGGAACGACCTCCCATTGTTGTTGTTGTCCAAGTTCAAGAATCAGGTTCTGCCATCTATAAATCTTTTGTTCTTGTTTATATATTTGGGTATGATTGAATGTCATGTTTGTAGCTGACGAAGTAAAGATTTAGATGGTTTAGTAATGAATTTTTTTTTAAATTGTTTAGTAACAGATTTTTTTTATGAATAACAATACCCCCCTGTGTTTTTCCTCATCTGGAAGGACCAAACCGTACTCCAGCGCAGGGGAGGAATTTATAAATAGAGATGGTATGATGAAAATGCAGAAAAGAATGCTAATAGAAATTATAGAATATTTCTTTTAGTTGATTGTTAGAAGAAATATCTTTTACACCAGTAGTATTGTTAAAACCTGAATTAGACTGTTAGCTTATTTTGAATATCAGGGAAGAGTATAATAGTTAACTAGAGTAGGATTAAGTTAGATAAAGTTGCTTTACAACCTACATCTTTACCCTTTAACTACTGCAAGTATAATTTTCAAATTGAATGAAGAATAGCTAGAATCTCTATCTACTCCTACAGGTATTTTAGTATTAGCAGAGTTTACTTTTGAAAAGTAATACCTGTTAATCATTTATTTCTGTTCTACGTAGTTAAATAAAAACATATAACTGCTAACCTATACTATTCAAGATATTAACAGTGTAGAACATGGTTAATCCTTTTACTTTTTTTTCTTATAAACATTAAATTGTAACATAAAGCTAGATATTTAAGAATACAGAAAGTAATTCTACCAAGTATTGAATACAGTAAGTATGAGAACCTAATAACAACAAGCTAGCAATAGACTACTTTATTCTATGAGTATAAATAATCAGGAACAAATTACTATTTTCCTATATACTTACAAAAGAAACTAAGTATAAATAACAATAAAAGTAATAGTACTCCAATTAGGGTAACAACATTGTTATCATAAATAACAATTACTATCTTATTATTTACTCTATAAAGATAGTATTTTTAGGTAATTACAGTAATGCCTTAAATAGTTTTCGTAAACCAGAATTATAATATAAATTATGTACTTAAGATTTACTAACAGTTCTTAATATTTTTCTTTAAAAAATATATATAGATACATCCAACTATTATATTCTGAAGGGTAATAGTTCTAAGAATTTACTCTTTCATTAATAATAAAGTAAATCAATATTTAAACATTGTACAAAAAAACTCAGCATTTAATTTTAAAATACTACAGGTAGAAATCAAATATATTATCGCGCAGGATATAATCAACAGTGTAGAATGCTCGACTTATCGAGCTTAACAAGTATTGTAAAACTTAACTAATAACCCCACAGTTTACAAAAGAGTATTACAAATTAACAATGAATTTAAAAGAAGAGGTTGTATGTATTTCTTTTACTCTTGGATTAGGGTTTAACCCTATTAACTCAAAATATACAATTAAATCAACAACTATGGAGCCAAGACAGCATTTTTACTCACGACCGTATTAAAAATCAACAGAGTAAGGCTGTCACAAGCCTGTTTCTTATACATAGTTTTACAAATCAAAGGTAAATGCTGTAAACATTTTCCTATTGTTGAGCCTCAAATACTATATTTATAATATAAATAAACATATAAATTTCAATGTTGTAATATAAACAAAGAATTATAGAAAAGAAAAACAGTATTAATAACTTATATCAAGGACTTAGGGTGAAAACCCTGTAAGTACAAAATTACAACAGAAGTAAGAAATTGTGGGTTGTAAATCCTTTTTCAAGTCAGGATCGAGGCCTCATGTATTACACAGTAAGGGTAATCAAAAAGTCGAATAGCTCTTCAAATCCCTTGACCCCTTCAAGTATTTGAGAGCATGGCCTATTTGCCCTCAGCCTCATTTCTTACACAACACTTAAACACAAAAAGGAAACTAACATATACAATCAAGACCGAAGCCGGAGCACCCTCGCATAGTGCAGGGGCCTTCTCAACTACCCCAAGTATCAAACAATTTAATAAGAAAAACTGAAGTCATAAGGGTTACAGGTCGCAACGTTCCAACCCTCAAAAGTTCCAAAGGAACCCCACAAAGAGAAAGTGCCATGGTTTAACCAGGCTTACCGGGATTTTGTAACTGATGCTCAATCTTGTACCAGGAGCCGCGCAGAATGGAAGGCAAAGACCTGTAACAACAAAGAGAATAGTTGTTAGAAACTGGAAAACTGGAATAAACATTTATGTTTTTAAATCAAACAGTAAAAAATAAAAAATGAAGGAAGCTCTTACAGTTTTACTCACCTAATATTTGATTTGAGGCACGACCACCAGCAGCAATAAAACCACCAACAACGTGAGGTGGAAACTATACTGCAGGAAGGGAGGAAGAGATTAACATTACAACAAACAACCCATCGCTATCCGAGAGAAAAAAACCACGGCTTTCATTGAGGTAGGAGTGGTATTCAGTCAAAGATTCGAGTTAGAACTAGTAAACCAAGAAACCCTGAAGGGAGGATAGCTAACAGATGGCCAACAGAAACACATGGGACGGCACTGCAAAAATATGATAGAATGAGCCACAAGAAGGTAACGAGATGGAGGATGCTATTGCAGAGGAGTGGCATAGTTAGGGTGCACCAGCACCATCGCAGAGCAGCAGGAGGCCGAATACTATGGGCAGGATAATGAGAATAGGATTTGAAGGAGGAACCTTTTTATCCATGCAGCATACAGTCACAGTGATGCCATGATATCATGTAAATATTTTCATGCAGTGGGTGTTTTTCCCATAGTTTTGATGGACAACCATGAGAAATCAAATTATAACAATCATATACTGATTTTCCAAGGATCTTCTATGATCACCAAGCACGAAGTCAACCTATTATTAACGCATCATAACAAAAAGAATTGTTATATTATAACTATGCTATAAAACTTACATATGGAGTGGAAAATGAACGTCCAATCAAATGCATTACGGTATTCATATAACTTGACAAGCTTAAATCTACGATTGTTATGGCAGGGTTATAATTATAACCTTTCTTGCTAGGTAAGTAATGTTAACCATAGCTTATATATGTTTGGAAAAGAGGCAATTCCTCTATAAAGTTTATAGAACCATAAAATAAGGACTAAGCTAAGTTTATAGAACATGGTTGATCCTTAGGCCTCTTGTTCCTACTTTATACCTTGTCTTATGCTTTATGAAATATTAAATTCAATCAACTTTTGGCTTAACATAAAAGTATATATGGAAGATCATAAAGGAGGATATTAGAGCAAAAACTATGACATTGGTCCTAATGTCCATAATAACCTCAATGGCTTATCTATTGGTTAAAATAGTAACTTTTGGTGAAAGTTACAAAAAGAGAGTAGTAACTTTTATGTAAAGACAGCTTATGCTTACGGTAATAACCTTCACTTTAATTGATGACTTGGCAAGGTAAGCCACATTTTTCTCTTATCTGATAGTTTAACCATATTGAGATAGACAGGCCCTATAATGATTTAATGATGCATTCTTTTAGAAATTATTGCCCTTAAGGACATGTCTCGTTCATAAACATAAAGGGGATAGGATAAAAGCTGTTTCAATAAGATATATAAATTATTAATGATAAGCTCCAGTTATGCTTGAAAATAGTTGATGAGTAAATAAGAACTCTATGCATTGACATTAATATAATTTTCTTAAAAAGCAGTTGAAGTAAAGTTATAAACTCATTTAAACTTCAAGGTTTGAAAATGGAAACAGTAATACATAAACCCCTTATCAGTTTACACTTTCTATGAAACGTAAGTGTATACAAATGAAACCATACTATAGATTTTATAACTCTGCCACTCTTACTCTATTGTAAAGAGTCAGTAAGATATTTTTATACATCACGACTGTAATAGATATGGAATAGTTTCGTAATCATCAAGACAATAAATTACTTCTTCTAGAAAGAAGGCCAGTTATTAAATGTACCTCAACAAGCGTTGGAAATTGTTTAACATTTATTTTCTTACTGAGCTTTTCTTTTGCGATGAACTTGTTATACTTTAGAATTGCGACAAGCAGCACCAAAAACTCTTACCTATAGTCTGTAAGAACAGGAAAAATTTCTACATTAGCTCGAAAGCTAATTAAGCCCAGTTTGCATGATAGTCTCACCTTGTGGTCGCAAAAAGAAATAAAGTCAGTAAATTGAAAAGAACTGTTCTATCGTTAAATATAACCAACAGATAATTCAGATAATGAATTTGGTAACATGTAACTAATCAAACAATTAGTGACTGCATTTATTGAAATTATATGCATTTAAAAAAAATTAATTTTTCAGAAAATTTAGGGGTTTTGACATGAACCCAAGGTATTTGAACCCGTCCATGAAATCCACCATTTTAAAATTAAGCATATCGACGAATGCTGCTATAAAACTTTCATCAATAATAACGTAAATGAAACAAGATTTCTCATTTCTAACATCCAGGCTCAATGCATCACACAATAAAGCAAAAAAAAATTTAAATATCACCATCCGAGGACACCAAAATTATGCTACTTGTCTCAACTGATGTAGTCTATGGAAGTCAGATGTTGAAACTGTTGATCATTTATTTGTTGATTGTTCTTTCATGCAAAAGGTATTGCATAGTTTAGACAGTTTCTTCAATGTGCAGTTAATTTGGTCAGATTTGACTCTCTCAGGGAACCTCACCAGTTGATTCTCCAAGGTTGGTGATATTCTGTATCTTCCTATTTTTGTCATTTGGAATCTATAGAAGACCAGGAACAACTACATATTTGAGAACATAATGTCCAATATTTCCAGAATCTGCCACAGGGTTATGCTAGAGGTCACTACTCACCGAGTACCTCATATTAAAAGAACTAAAGTCAGAAATATTGGACCTCCTCCAAAAAAACGGTTTCCTAAGGCTTTCTTTGATAAGCGAAATTATAGTATTAAATTTTCCCCCTATACACGATCGCATGATTTTAATCGGTAATTAGGTTTGCATGGCCCAAATTGAAGTAAATCAGATATTCTTCGTTAATGTACCAAATTGGATGGTCGGATTTGCTCTACGCATGGGAGTGGAGCGAAGGGTTTTGGATTAACTAAATAGGAGTGCGTTACTTGAATTAACTAAAAAAGAGTGTGAAGGGTTTTGGAAGGGACGTGAGCGCACATGTACGTTGAGGAAAATGAAGGGTTTCGTAACCAAAGCTGGTAGCCAAATTCATTGATATAGTCATTCTAATATTTGTCGGGACAGCAACAGCCATCGTCAACCAAAAAATCGATGGCTCTGTTAACCTTCTGGGACTAGCAGCTGCAAGCGTCTTGGTTGTAATGATCCTCATATTGTCAATTGGCCACATATTTGGGACTCATCAATCCATCCGTAATGCTTGCATTTTCATTTTTGCGCCACTTTCCATGGATTTAGGTTATACAATATTTTTCCTGTGCTGGCTCTGGTTGTTGCCCAAATTATCAAAGTGCATATTCATTTATGACATACTTTCAGCAAATATAGATTCGAATTTTTGATATAATAAATATTTATTTTTACCCTATGATTTTATAATCACAAAACAATGGAGACCAACTTTTCATATACACACAAAATTTGCATATAATAAACAAATAGTACGGCAAGCTTGTCATAGATCCACAAACATTTCATATCGCAAGAAACATTTGATATGAATAATGTAACTACTCTAATGCCATTCATGAAACAATTTCAACAAACTTTTAATATTGTGACAAACAATGACTACAAACTTTTAATATACCGTCTAACTTTAAATACAACAACAAAATGTTGATACAATCGCAAAAATTTGGAATTAACCATAAAACCATACCGAGCAACTTTTCATATCGGGACGAACTTGTGAAATAACAACAACTTTTTTTAATTCATCATAAACCCATAGAATTTTGATATACTGACAAACTTGGCATATATGGAAAAAGTTTTGATTTTGCGAACAACTCTTTATGTAGCGACATACTTTTCACTTAATCATAAAACATGGAGACAATCTTTTAATATAGCGCAAACCTTTTTAGGGTAGCCATAAATTAGATATAGGGACAAACTATTCAGTTAAGCATAAAACCATTGCGACAAACATTTCATGTAGCGACAAACTTTTTTTTATGGCGAGAACCTTTTCATAAAGCGATCGAACTTTTGACATGAGAAATAAACCATAGCGCCCCACTTTTAATATACCGACAATCTTTACATATAGCGACTAACTTTAGATGTACCGAGTAAGTTGTCATATATCGACAAATGTTTCATAGATCATGACACCTTTTCGCTATACCTTCAAACTTTTCATACATTCGTAAAACCATAGCTTCAAGCCTTTTGATATAGCAACAACGTTTTTTCTATAGCACCAAAATTTTGGTAAAACAACGCATTTACAAAGCAACAAAAATTATCTAGCATCTTTTAATGGAGTGCCACTCATTGCATATACCGACCAAGTTTTGGTATAGCGAGAAATAGCAACATACTTTTCATATAGTGCCAAACTTTTGATATAGTGACAAACTTTTCTATAGAGACAACCTTTTGGTGTCATCATAAAACCACATAAACTACACAAACCACACAAACTTGTGATATACTCAGAAAACCATAGCAACTAACGTTTACTTTATCGACAAAGTTTCCATATTGTGACAATCATTTTATACAGTGACTAACTTTTTCTATAGCGACATATTTTTTTATGTAGTGCCAAACTTTCGCTATAACGACACACTTTTGGTATAGCAACAAACTTTTGGTGTCATCATAAAACCATAGCGAGAAACATTTGATACGAATAATGTTACTACTATAATGCCATTCATGAAACCATTTCGATAAAATTTTCATATTCCAACAAATGATAATGACAAAATTTTAATATAGCCTCTAACTTTTAATGCACTGCCAAACATTTCATACAATCGCCAACATTAGCAATTAATCATAAAACTATACTGAACAACTTTTCAGTTTGGGACAAACTTTTGAAATAGCGACAACATTTTTATTTCATCATAAAGCCATAGCGACACTTGTATTATATCGACAAACTTCTGGTATAGCGACAACCTTTTCATATAATCATAAAACCATGGCGCCAAACTTTTCCTCTAGCGACAAACTTTTTATACACAGACAAACTTCTAATATAATCATAAAACCATCATGACAAGCTTCTGGCATAGCGTCAAACTTTTCTTATACCGACAAAGTTTACATATATTGACAAACTTTTGTCTTTGCGAACAACTCTTTATATAGCAATAGAATTTTGACTTATTCATAAATCATGGTGACGATATTTTAATATAGCGACAACTTTGATATAGCCACAAACTATTCATATATTCATAAAAGCATTGCCATAAATATTTCATATAGCGGCAAACTTTTTATATGGCCACAACCTTTTCATAAAGTGACAACACTTTTCAGCTTACCATAAAACCATAGCGACCCACTTTTAATATAGTGACAAAATTTACATATACTGACTAACTTTAGATATACTGACAAAGTTTTCATATACCAACAAACGTTTCGTAGATCACGATAAAAATTTTCTATACCTTCAAACATAGAAACCATTGAAGCTAGTCAACCGTGACTATCACGTCCAACATTATAGACAAGAAAACTATGGTCAATAAACACAACAATGTCAAGCATGCCCAAGTATGGTCATGCCAAGTACATCAAACAATATTGACACCTTGGTCCAACATGCTGAACCATGATAACCATGTCCATAATATCACAATCATGTCAACCATGCCCATGGTTTGACAACCAAGTCAACCATGTCCATGGTATACAAACTAGATGAAGCGAGGTATGACATGACCATGGGTGACCATATAATCTGTGCTTTGCATGACTATGTTCAAGTATTGTCATCCATGCTTATGGATGTCACCATGGTTGATTGTGGTCAACTTGGTCAATCATGGATGTCATGATGGTGGTCTTGACTACATCATGTCAAAGATATGCTTCCCATTTCCAAGTTGACCATGTGTTCAAATAGGCTCAAAATAATTCACCATCTCATCGTTAACTATGGTTCTGTTCATCGTTTCACATGGCCAACCATGGTGGAGATGACCATGGTCAACCATGGTTAACAGTCATGGTTGACCATTGCGTCCATCTTTAAGCATGGGTATGGTCGACCATGCCAACCATACAAATTATTGTGAATAAATGAAATAAATATTTAAAAAATAAAATATTATACAAAAACATATTTTCTAAAGCTATATTTTGTTAATGTTTACTTTCAAATACAATAATTTAAATGTTTATTTAAAAATAATATTTACAAAAGAAAAATACAAAAATAATTATTCATTTGTTTACTATAGAAAATAAATTTATTTTTACTTTTTTCCGATATTATTTTATCACACTATTATACACGATTATGCAAATTTAAAAACTAATATTATTTCCCTTTTATTTTAATAATAATACTACTAATAATAATGAGAATAATATTATTTTTATTATTATTATTATTATTATTATTATTATTCTTAAAGATACAATTTAATAATTTTAATATAACCATAATCACATAATCATAGGTGTAATCATCATCATCATATTATTATTATTATTATTTTTATTTTTATACTTATTTTTATTATTGTAATAAAATAATTAATACTAATAATATTACTAATTATTATTACTTATTTTATTTTATTTATTATTCTTATTATTAAAAACAATTTTAAAATTATAAGGGTATCATAATCAATCATTATTATTTTTATTTTTATTTTTTAATAATTATTAATAATTTAACAATTTTAAGGATACCATAATCACATAATCATAGTGTAATAATACTAACACTAATAATTATAATAATAATACTAAAAATAATAATAATATTTATTATTACTAATAATATTAATCTTAAAAATAATAATTAGATGGTTTAATATTTAATTAATTTTTAGCTATTGGTACTTGGTTATAACCTGAGAATCCATCTGTAAATGAGTAGCATTCATGTCCTACGACCTCATTTAAGATTTCATCTGCATAAGGTGTCAGAAATGGGTATGTTAATGTAAATTTATTTAGGTCTCTGAAGTCGACACAGATCCTTAGCTTGGTTGGATTGTGTTTCTTTGGTTGAACAACCATTGGACTTGCCCATTTCGATTGGTCAATAGTGTATAAAATTCCTGCTGCAAGCATATTATCAATCTATTTCTTGACTATCTTTTTGTATTTATGAGATAGTTTATATGGTCTTTTCTTTACAAGTCGGACATCAGGTTTAATGTTGATCTTCATTTCACCCATTTCATGTACTAGACCTTTGAGATCCTTGTAGTCTCTAGCAAATACATCCTCAAGTTTTTTTAGTAGGTTTATTATTTCTGTTGTTTGCTCTTCACTCCAGTAGTCTCCAATTTTTGCTATTTTTGGTTGATCATCATTTGATATGTCGACTTCTTTAGTTTTCACTTTAGCGTCTAACCATTATGGTGCTTTGGCTTCATTGATTGGTCGTCTCCCTTCTTTAAACTGTGAAAATGTAGCAGGAAATTCTACTGCATTCATTTGGTCAGTGTCTTCTTTGTCAGCTGTCTCGACTTTGAGTACTGTGCGAATTGGTTTTGTCATTTCGGCATGGTTTGATTTCCATCTAAAGATTTTCCCTTCCGGATTTTCATTTTCCATTTGTAGTCTTATTGACTGTGATATTGTACCAATTTGTATATTATTGCAGTTTATTGTCAGTTGGTCCTGATTTTTTATTAGGTTTTTGTTCTCGGTCGGTCCTACAAATGCCTTAATTTGTTTTGCAGTTTCGATTAATTTTTCGTCTTATGGTATAAAGTTGAAGCCTTTGATAAAATTCTCTCTAAGTTCCTGCCATAGGAATGTTTCACCCCAAGCTTCTTCCGTTTTGTACCATTTGTTTGGTAAGTCGGATATCATCGATGGAAATAGGTGTGGCCATGTACGTTCATCCTTATACCCAAGTATTTTCCATTATTTTTCACATGTTCTTATATGGTCTTCTGGATCCTGTCCTTGGATGAATATAGGTATTTGGCCTTGATTGGTTAGCCTTTTTCCTCCTAATCTTTCTATAAAGTAATTCGAAGCTATTGTCCATGTCTGCAGTCTTGATTGATGGGTACCCACCATCTAGCAGCTCATCCTGTGAAGGTTTCCACTAAGCTTTGTAATCATCCATGTTCACCAATGTTCCTGGATACTTGTTTTATGTGCATAGCTAGTGATTCTCTTTCTTTGTATCATGGGACTTGTGTGATATTTACATTTGTTGGTTTTAGGGTAGGATATTCCCTGGTTTTATTTTCAAATATTTTTGGGATGATGGACACCACGAAGCATTGTTGGATTGGTTTCTTCTGTACTTTTTGAATGGTCTAGCATCCTCTTGCTTGTGTTTCGTAGTTCTCGACTTCCCAATCATATAATTCTACGTATGAGTTGTATCCTACTGAATCTTGATTCCCTAAGTGAAGTTCACCATAGACATTAGGATCTGTGTAGTCCTCATTGTTTTGTATCTGATATAGTTGTCGGATGTCGACTTCTTCATCAATAGGTTCTATCCAAGGTTCTCCTTGGGATGGATGGATAGGTACTATGACTTTTTGTCCATTTCCTTTTAGTTTTATCTTTTCCTTGTCTAAGGATATCGAGGCTTTCATTTTTCTTCCCCAAGGTCGACTTACTAACGCTCGGAAGGAGTTGGATCCTTTATTAGGGTCAATAATTTCAAAATCGACTTTGCTCGATATTCCTTTTATTGTCGTGTCAACATTTTTCTAGACTCTCATAGGTTCAATCAGGCCTTGGTTGGCTAATTTCAGGTATATGCCTGACTCATATAGTCGGGGTCTACCTAATTGTTCCCAAGTGTCACGAGTCATAATGTTCACTTATGATCTGAAGTCGATCACAACTTGTTGGACATGGTATCCTTCAATTTCTAGGTCGACAAGTGGGTCGGCATCTTTTTTGTCCTTTTGGTTTAGGCTGCAGATATTTTTGTTTGTTTTTTGTGTTATTGCTGTGTTTTATTTTATACAGTAAGTTGATGAATTGGGATACCGTTTTATCATTTTGTACTAAGCGTATTAATTCTTTAATTGTGCTTTGTCGATTATCGTCAGCTTCTTCCTATCGAGCAAATTCTTTAAATATATTCGTTGCGTCTTTATACAGTTGTTTTTGTCTAACTGGGTTAGGATAATCATTCTTTTATTTTATTTTGCTTATACGTGGATTATCATTCCCAATTTTTGTCCCTTGTCGGGTTACTATGTGCAAATTCTTTGTATTGATAATATCATTTTTTTGAATGCACAACAAGACATTAACATTTTTCTTCTTATTAATTTTATCAAGCATAGTAGGGAAATCCTCTAATGAGTGATCCCCTATTCCACAGCTAGTACATAATTTCAAGTCATTTCTTTCCTTGTATGGAGAGTCTGCATATCGGTGACCTTCTTTGTAGCACGTGAAACATTGGATGGGACAATGTGGTCGGTTGTCGCGATTCCCAGAGAATCGACCTCGACCTCCATATCCTCCACGTCGATTATTGAACCGGCACTCATATCTCCAACCATCATACCTTTGATTATTCTGTTCATTTTGAGCATTTCCTCGTTGATTGTTCTCGTTGTTCTACACAACTACGTTCATCTGGTAAACTACTTGGTAATTTTGTCAATTTTTTAGGTTTAGGTGGCAGTCGACCGTGGTATGACTTTTAACTTCACAGATTGCACACCAAGATTATTTACCATTCTCCATGCTAAACGGGCAATCTTTTGTTGTGTGTTCTCCATGTTCTTGGCAGATGTCGCAAAAACACTTTGTTTGCACAAATCAAACGTCATGTCGACAGTTATCTTTTGAATGTCCAGCCGTTGAGCATTTCGTGCACTAGACGTCCTGACTCTTAAGGTTTAGCTCCTTTAGTGATTTCTACATGATTTCAAGCTGTTCTTCCAGTCTGGTATCCATGGGATATGTTGGGAAGTCTTCATCCATCTCCACTTGTAGGGATTTAGTAAGAGCATATTCATATGTCTTGAATGTCTCTAGGCTTATATGCTGCCGAATTTTTTATGAAAGACCTGCAAGAAACCACTAAATTAACAATTGTTCATCAATTACATAATCGATTTGGATGAGAAGGTATTTCCAGCATTTGTCGTACTCTCAGACGGATTCTGCTGGCTTTTGCAAGGTTGTTTTTAACCTTTTAGCTTCCAGATGTTTAGCATCTGGAGTTTTAAAGAATGATAAAAATTGTGCTTTAATTTCTGCCTTGGATGCATGAGGGGTTCTCTCAGTAAAGGTCATATACCATGTTAGAGCTCTTTTCCTCAAGGCACCAGCGAACTACACCATCTATATATCTTCTATTGTGACCTGGTTTTCCTCCCATGTCGACTCACAGATGAACCAATGTCGTATGGTATCTTCGTCGCCCTAATATAGAGGGATAATCGTTGATCCGTGACCCATGTCAGATTCGTTGTCGCTATCTTCTTTAGGAGGTGGCGGTGGTGGGGGTGGTGGTGGGGGTAGTGGGATGTCATTAGAGGAAATTTGAGGTCTAAAATGGGCCTCCTAAGCTAAATAATAAAATAATAATTATTAATTTTGGAGGAAGAATGAAAAAAAAATACTTTTTGTGTTCATATTTTTGACATATCTCCCTATGTTTTTACTCAAATTCTGAGCGGGAGAGCTCATTGGATGCAGAATTTAATTTTGCATCCAACGAGTACCCACATTGCATACTTTTGACAGACCCCGCTACCCCAAAAACAATAAATACCTGAAAAACATGATGATGACATCATCATCATGTTTTTTTAGGTATTTCTTATTTTGGGGGTAGTGAAGTCTGTCAAAAGTATGCAGTGTGGGTACTTGTTGGATGCAGAATTAAATTCTGCATCCAATGAGCTCTCCCGCTTGAAATTTGAGTAAAAGCATAGGGAGATATGTCGAAAATATGAACAAAAAAAAGTAGTTTTCTTTTATGACAAATATGTCAATTCAACCATTATGGTTGACTCATTTTATTGAAATTCTATTGGTTCTTGAATTCCAACTCACAAAATTTATTGTTGGTGCATTTTCTTATAAGGCCCATTTTAGACCCCAAATTTTCTCTAATGTTTGTTTGTCTTTTTGTGCAGAGCTGTTGTCGACAGAACTCTCATTTTCGTAGGTTGTTTTATTTGTCGTTTCTTCTCTGACAAGCAGTCGATCGGGGTCGACTTCTCCTAGCGATGTCCAACTGCAATTATTTGTCTGCAGGTTAGAGTTTTCTGTATTCTCCAAAGCTGTATTTGGTAGAGGGGGTGCTCCTTCATGTGTCAGGTAAAGTAAGTGGATACTTCGATTGGAGGGGTACGCTTGAAGCGTGACCCCATTTCCTTTCTCTAGTCAACGGATCACTAGATGATTATCATCATTTACTTCGTCGTTTATTCGACTCCATATACCAAACTCACCGGCTCTTAGTCTTAGGTCCTCTACGACAATGGCTTGTATTCTAGTACTCAGATTCATTGGAGATAGAGGTCTTATCTCTTGGGGAACTTCTATTTGAAGAGCTTCTTTCTCCACAATTATTCTTCTGTGGGTGACGCTTCTTCCTCGACACCTTCGTCCTATCGGTCATGACCCGACTCTGGCAGATTTCTTTCTTGGTTTGTCACCCTAGTCCTCATTCCTCTTTGCAGTGTTATATCTCTTTCTCTTCTTTCTTCCCTCCTTTTCAGCCTCTTCTCCCTCTCTATCTTCCGTAAATCCGTCGTACCTTTGTGTATCACTGTCTGTTCGATTTCCTTTTTAGGTCGAATTTTCATTTCTGGTGATGGTATCTCTTTTTAGTCGACTAGAATCCCTTTTACTTTACCCCAACATACGACCAAATACCCCCCCATCGCCTACCCGACGCTTTTAGAAAGCTCGGATAGTTTTGTTTACTTGCTTAGGAAATATTCCCACTCCCTTTCGGCAATGAATTTCTCCCACTTCTTTTGTTTCTCCGCCCAGTTGGAATTTTGTGGCGGTTCACGTAGTGATGGACGAGGTTCAACAATATGACCTACTCCTTTTTCTATTAAGAACTTGAACAACAAGGTCAGTAAGGAGCACAGGAACTGCTTGGTAAGGTCTGTATAGAATTTATTCTGAATGGTTTCTACCGAAGTTCTTTCTTCTATAGCATGCTCCTCGTAGAAATCGTCGATGATCTTTTCAAACCACTCTGACAGGTTTTTTATTCCCCCTTGAATCAGTTTCCCTAGCAGTTGTTGTTCTTTAATCGCTTTCGGCTTTTTCATCCAGAAGTTTCTTCAAAAGCTGGGGTACCGATTCTATGAACTTCTCATGGGTTTCAGTAAATAATCTTTCTTTCTCCTAAGCAGTCATTAATCTGTTTCTTAGCGCATATTTTGCAAATAATTTGCTATCTTGCGCTCCCACCAGTTCTTAATTTCCTGCTCTAATATCATCTATTTGTATTCATCTCGGATATGTACTACCGGCAACGGACCCAATGTTGTAATCTCACGGATCACAGAGGGTTACCAATAATACACATTAAAGCATGTAGACATATCAGAGACAAGAGACAAGAACACAGATGTAGGAATAACAGATTATATTATAGTAAAAGAGTCCATACAATACACAGAACTGAACCGAGTTCTCATCTAGCTCAACAGCCTAATATATATCATTTACAAAAAGTTACAAATAACTACCTGTCGGTTCGGTCAACCGACACAACCTTAGGTGGCCGACCTAATCTCTAATTAGTCGATTGATCAACTTAGTCGGCTAATTGAATTTAGTCGGCTTACTGACTAGCTCCTCCAACACATGCAAGCATGCCAAGGGTGAAGTTGTAAACATGGAAGCAAAGTTATGATAGAAATTGACCAAGCATTTCTCTAGCTTCTATGAGATTTTCTGCAATAGACTAAATTCCCTTTTTGCACATTAAAAGCATAAATGATTGACCTATGATGTGTGTTGTAGATTGAAGACATCAAAAAATGACTGTAATCATAGATCGTAATCATGATATATCTACTCAATGAAATATTTTCTAAGGAAACATTTCATAATAGCTCCTTACAAACAACAAACCAAAATTTAAAGAAGCTCCACTTCCACAATTGGTAGCCTGTACAAGCTCAATTTAGAAAAAGACAAGAGTGTATGTCTAGGTCAGAGGAAAACACTTTCATCACTCCCCTCTATCTATGAATGCAAAAATAACACTTTACAAAGGGATAAATTACCTCATTCTTGAAGTGGCAATGCATCTACCCAACTCCTTTAGGGTCTAGACTCTAACCACATACATACACATGTTCATTAGAATAACACTCGTAAATTTGTAAGATGGCCAATTCATTTTCTTGTTGGACTAGAGCTACATTGTTTGGTTTCCAGGTATTTTATGGGTTTTGGAAATATATTCATCAATGTCATCCTGTCAACTTTTATTAATTACTTTGGACTATATCTAGAGCGACTTCCTACTTTAGGCAACATAATATCTATTGAATTTGAAACCCTTGAACTGAACTATATGGGGAGAGAATGCATTTAGTACCATAGGCAGAACACCCTCAACTTGACACATAAGAGAAAAGAACACATTCATTGATGCATGTCCTAGTGGTAACAAAATAACCTTTGCCTCACATCCCTTTCAAACATAAGGCTAATAAAACTGAAGACTTCTCCTAAAGCATCAAGAAATAGTCACACACTTAAATGGACAAATGTATTTATGATAACATTGCTATAAGGTGGTGTATAACGGCAATGTATAGCACTAGGTGTAAACAAGAAAAATATACTCTTTGCAAAATTTCTCTATGTTGCACTCATTAACTAATCATCCCCTTTTAATGCCCTTTAGTTTCAAAATGCATATAAGAATATTATGATAATGCTTCGAGTACATTGAAAATAATATTGAGAAATGAAAAATATGTAGCAACAAGATTCAATCGCTCCTCGGGACAAGAATAAGCAGTTCAGGCCAGGTTCCTGTTCTAAGTGACATTGAAGGGATACTAAACCCCAAGTCACAACAACTTAACTGAACATAATTTCTTTTGTTTAATGATTCGCCCCTTGAGGTTCATTATGTAGGTAGCAGGTGGTGCCAATTATAATGCTTCCATTGAGTTTAATAGAAGCACTCAAGTTACAAAAATAATATTAAAATAGACAATTCAGAATTAGATGAATGAAATAAGTTAATCATACAATATTAGCATCAAACTTCCAAATACATGAGTCAATGACACCACAAAGCAACTGTTTTAAGTGCTTTGTACTTGTACATAGCTAAAAAGTCCTATCGTGAGTGACCATGGATAACTTTAGCATATCCCTCTTGACCTTCATTTGTGAAATGATCACATGAATCACTTAGAAGTAAAATATTGTCATAACCAAAATGGAAGCAAAATACATGACAAATTATTTGAATTCATAAATCTAGTATCTAATGCTTATTAACAAAACAAGGGCTTTGTTTCATGGATAATGGATTGCCAAAGGGATCCACCTTGTTGTACATGCAGGATGACCCTGAATAAGTTTGAGAACAATATAAAGATATAATTCACAAGCTCCACTAAGATACAATAAGCACATACATCATATCTACCCACTACTTATTGTAATCTCCAGTAGAATTGGAGTACAAAAAATGTCGAGGGTCAATTTTTCTTATTAAAATGGAAGTTAATGATGCTCCCATGGGAGTATAGATGCCTCAGGCCAGATTACTAACATCTCTACAAGGGTGCAACTTGAGTAAAAGTGACAAAATGAAGCATATAAACATATAGGGTTTGTTTGGAATTGGAGATCAATAAGGAAAAAACAACTATAACAAAATAACATACCCTCATAATTGAATGTTCAAACTACTTACAACATGTTATTAGTTTGTGCAGGTAACCTCCTGAAGAAATAAAGCAGAACATATGGAAGTTTGTATCAAAACCTTGGGTGGTGCAACATATAAAATCCTATTATAACCAACATTACTCAGAATAGAGTGACATACAAAATTATGGCAGCGAACAAACAGAAGGTAACAAATATGGTAGTTGCGCGGGGATCCCTATAGCTCAAGAGAGACTAAAATATTTCACCCTATGTTGCCAAGTCTCCAACCACAGTCTGTATTATTCCTGCAACACTCCTCAACCGATCATAGGGCATCCTCACAATATTAGAACCCTTTGAAGTCGGGAAAGTGTCAGATTCCTCATTAAGTTCATCAAGATGTACTGCCTCGGCATGGGAGATGCGATTTTCCATGTAAGGCGGGTGTCGAGGCCACCATCGAAAATGCCAAATGCTAATCAGGAACATGTAGAGAAAAATAGTAGGCAGTATGAGGTCTGGGTACCATGCCAAAATGAGGAACATGACATGCACCAACATTGTTGTGAAGGGGTTCTTCCAATCGCAAATCTCGTTGAACCACTTACCCACTGCAATCAGGTCGGACAGGACATACATGATCTTGAATAAATTTGCCTTGCTGCAACACATGTTCCACATATGAGAATCCACATCTATCATATACTCCACTACCTCTTTACGCAACGGAGGTACATCCCTGCTTAGCCTCATTGCCACTATGTTCATTGTCTGATACCGCAGGCTCTCCAGCTAACCCACAGATAGTGGATGAACGCAATGCATCTTGGGAAACAAAGGGGTAGTATAAATATGCATCATGTTCACCAGAGACGAGCAAGTGAATCACACTGGTCATCTTCCAGAAGAAAATGGTTATGCATGGCTCTGGGTGTATATGAAAACTCACTTGTACTTTGTATCTATTCTTAACTCGAGGAAGCCACCATTAATGCAAGTGGATACACCAACTAAACGAATGAATCTCTAATGCTCTTATATTTCAGTAATCTTTATTCTTATTAGTAAATGCATTTTTCTCTTTTACAATATAAATAATCTTTTTTACATTAAATATATTTTTATTAATATTAAAATTAAACACATCTTTATTGTCGTAATGTTAGTTTTTATTTTCAATAATTTTACTGTATCCACATTCCTTTGCACCTCCCGATACAAACGATACAAATGCTAGTGATAAATATTTAAGAAATAATTTAGGTGAATAGTTAAAAAGTCGTTTAAAGATTACTCAACGATATAACTCCAATAGTTAGCCTTCCCATAAACTATTAAAAAGATTCATTTGGACAATGTCCAAGTATTGATTTGATTACATTATCATGCTAGTGATATTCCGTAGGGATAATGCTTCAAAGGGTTTTATAATAATAATAAAATAATTATAATTTATAAAAATAAAATTTAAATTTTTTATCCTTCAGAATGAATTTAATACCCTCCGTTCGGCATTCAAATTTACCGAACGTAAATTAAACAGTTAATTAGAAGACCTTAGAAGACCGCTTTTTTATTAAGATCTCCTTGTACATTAAATACTTTATTAAATGATTGTGAACAGTGGTTGATTCCAAGCTCCTTGTTGAGAGTATTTACGTCAATAACCATTCAGAGTTTCTTCTAGAGATTAATTGTGGAAACTGATAATTTTGTTTGACTTCAGTGCTTAATTATTGTAAAGCCATTTGGACATTATAGGAATGCAAAGAAATACTATGCTAGTTATGTACATAACAAATGTTGCAAATATTAATCACTCACAGATTTGTACTTGACTCTCATCTTACTCTATTAGAACCAGTATCAGTTAAGATCTTGTTGGTCATTCTGATAAGAGGGAAGAGTACACGATTCGGCAATGTAAACCAGACGAATTAATTTATGAAGCTAAGTTGTTAGGTAGATAGTTATTACAGTCTTTAATGGTGAGTCAATCAATTCATGTAGAAGCAATTTTCAAGTTGCCTATAAATAGAAGAAGAAAATTGTAAATCAAGTTAGACACAAGACACAAGAGAGAGAGAGAGAGAGAGAGAGAGCTTAGAGGATAGTTGGGAGTGAAGAAATAATTGCGCTGAAGCTCAAGCTTCTGTGTATGTGATACTGTCAAAGAGCCGAAGCTCTGTAAAAGGATTAGTCAGTGAGCCGACAAGTTTGTATTACCTTTGTTATTTCCAGTCGATATATATGTGAAATAGTTTATGGTTGAATGCATGTTTATTTGGCCGCACATTTTTCCATATTTACTTGTGTAAATGTATTTTACAATTACGGTAGAGTGAAAGAATAAGAATCCTTAAATTTCTCACTACGTGAAAGTTATAAGTTTTACGACACGGTGGTCGACTCAAGTCTTCCTACATATTTGGATATATGTTTTTATAAGTTATGTTGAATTGTTAATGTGTCGATTTTTACTTCATCTTACTCACATGTGAAAAGCATTTGTAATTTCTTAAGTCTTTTAGAGTAAGAAACATACTCTGTAGATTTTGACTAAAACCATTAGAGGAAATTTCAACTCAAAATGGGCCTCCTAAAAAGAATTAATAAAATAATAGTTAAAATAATAAAATAATATTTATTAATTTTGGAGAAAGAAAAGAAAAAAACTACTTTTTTGTTTGTATTTTTGATATATTTCCCCGTGTTTTTACTCAAATTTCGATCGGAAGAGCTCGTTGGATGCAGAATTAAATTCTGCATTCAACGAGCTCTCCTGATTGAAATTTGAGTAAAAACACGAGGAGATATGTCGAAAATACAAACAAAAAAAGTAGTTTTTTTATGACACCTATCGCCAAATTTATATTTAAAAAGTGTTTAAGACCTATACAGTATTTCAAATTTAAAGCAATTTCATTGGCTAACACATGATGACATGGAATTTGAATCAAAGTTAAAAGGCCAATTTTGAGTTGAAATTTCCTCTAATGCAAATGAACCGACAAGGTCGGTTGAGTTAACCGATTAGTGGTCAAAGTGATGAGCCGACTAGTGGTCGAAGAGGTACGCCGACTAATGGTCGAAGTGAAGTCAACCCACAAGTGGTTGAGGTAAAACCAGTCGGTGGAACTGACAAGTAGAGGAAAAACAGTCGAGTCTAAAAGGCCGACCAAAGTTAATAAACTTGTCTAGTCAGGAGTTAGACAAGTTTCACCCAACAAGTAAAAGAAAGAAAAAAGAGGTCGACGTGAAAATTAAATTTTAATAATTGAGCGGTAAACTCAAGTTTAGTCGGCTCGGTTTTGGCTAACTAATATCAGAGCAAGGTTTAGGAAATAAATCTTGTCTTAAAAAGTGGAAAAGTAATTTTCTAAGGAAAGTTAATTAAAATTTAAAAATGGCTTCCACTTCTGGTTCATTACAAACTCCAATTTTTACAGGAAAGAATTATGAATATTGGTCTCTAACCATGAAGGCTTTGTTTAGAGGTCAAGATGTCTAGGAGATAGTCCAGCATGGTGATGCATAACCAGTAGACATGATAGCATATAACAATCTCACATAGGCTGAGAAAGATGTCTTGAGGAAACAGAGGAAGAAAGAAGGAAAAGCTTTGTTTTACATATATCAAGATATGCATGAAAGCATGCTCCCAAGAGTAGCAGCAAAAATTAATGCTAAGCAAGCATGGGATACATTGGAGACTTCCTATCAAGGTTTGGATAAGGTAAGGACATCCAAGCTCTAGATTTTGAATCTCTGCCCATGAAATATTCAGAGACTGTAGACACATTCTACACCATAGTTGTTGGTTTGATAAACCAACTGAAATCTCATGGGGAAGCTATAAAAGACCAAAGAGTTGTTGAAAAAATTCTCAGAAGTCTTCCCCCAAGATTTAAAAACTTGGTTGTGACCTTGGAAGAACACACAAACATGTCAACATTTACTATTGATGAGTTGCAAGCTTCACTCATCAACCATGAACACGGACTCATCAGAACACAGACATCATTGGAAGGTGCCTTCGCAACACAGTCATCCATAAGCCGTGGTAGAGGCAGGGGGAGAAACAACTTCAGAGGCAGAGGAAGAAGTTCTTCAAGAGGAGGACGAGGTAGAAATCCTGCAAATGTCGATGGTAGAGGAGGTAATCTGAACCCAAGTCAACCAAGTGGCCATAGGTTTGATAAATAAAAAATCCAATGTCATTATTGTAAGAAATTTGGTCATTATGCATATGAATGTAGGAAGAAACAATATGACCGGGGAAGGCAAAGCCCAAATCAGTTGACCAACACCAACACTTCGACAAGTGCAGTGTTAATGGCATCGACATCTCCAATTGAATGCAATGCTATTCAAGAAATTCCACATGACATATGGTACTTAGATTCAAGCTCCAACAATCATATGACTCGTAATTTAAGTTTGTTTTCCAGTCTAGACAATCCAGTTCAAACCGATGTTACACTTGATAACAATGTCCAAGCTACCATTTTAGGAAAAGGCACTGTTGATTTTCTAACCAAATAGGGGGAGAGTAAGTATATCCCTGATGTCTATCATGTCGAATGTCTGAAACAAAATTTGTTAAGTATTGGACAACTGATACAAAAAGACTACATAGTCTACATGGAAGATGATCACTGTGTGAACAAAGACAAACATCCAAGCGACCAGCTGATAGCAAAAGTGCCAATGACAAGTAACCGCTTGTTTCTATTAAGGATAGTTCTCGACATGAAAGGAAAGACAAACACATGAGCTGCATTCAAGGCAGAAAGTAAAGAAATAGTCAAGCCCCTCGACAAGAAAGAAAATAGCAGCGCTAATTTGCAAGTTGCATTTCAAACGTAACTTCAGGATGAATTCTGGTTGTGGCATTTCAGATTTGGACATCTGAATTTTGGTGGGCTGAAGCTATTACACACAAAGAATATGGTGAAAGGATTTCCATTGATCGACAGAACAGAAAGGGTTTGTGAAGGCTACATTTTGGCAAGTAGCACAGAGAGACTTTTCGAGTTTGAAAGTCTTATAGAGCATGCACACCACTTGAAATTGTGCACTCTGATATTTGTGGTATAATGCAGACATCATCCATTGGTGGCTGCAAATATTTTCTAACTCTTATTGATGATTACTCAAGAAAAGCATGGGTATATTTTTTGAAACATAAATCTGATGCATTTAGTTATTTTCGGAAGTTCAAGGCACTCGTGGAGAACCAGAGTGGACATCGCATCAAGATCTTAAGGACTAACAGAGGAGGTGAATATGTTTCAAATGAATTTCTAAATTTTTGCAAGACCCATGGCATACAGAAGCAATTCACTACACGGTATACACCTCAATAGAATGGTATTGCCGAAAGAAAGAATAGAACCATCATGGAGATGGTGTGCATCATGTTGGTGGCCAAGCATTTTCCAAATGAATATTGGGGTGAAGCAGTTGCAACTGTTGTTTACATTATTAACCGGTGTCCGACAAAGAGTGTGAAGAACAAAGTTCCCCAAGAAGCATGGACAGGTATGAATCATAGTGTTTCTTATTTAAAAGTTTTTGGTTGTGTTGCATATGCTCATGTTCCAGATGAGCTGAGAAAGAAGCTAGACAAGAAGGGACAAAAATGTATTTTTGTCGGTTATTCTGAAGACACAAAAGCATACAAGTTGTATGATCCTGTCACAAGAAAAGTGATAATCAGTCGAGATGTTCAATTTGTCGAGAATGAATCATGGGATGGAACTGCCGACACAAATGTCAAGATTGTGTCGAATGTCAATAATGATGATATGGAAGAGGAAGTGGTTCAAACACCACATGTAAGTCAATCGGTCGCAACACCATCGACTCCCATGACACCACGACATGGTTCAACACAAGGACCATCGACACAAGTGGCAGCTCAAGCTACACTGACAAGTACACCAAGATGACAACATACTCCATCAAGCATTTTGTCAAGGTTGACATCGACAGAATCGGTGAAGACAAGAATTCTATGTGAGATATATGAAGCTGGTACACCTAATTCATTCTCTCTCTTTGCATTATTTTCTCCTATTTATGATCCACTAACATTTGGAGAAGTTGTGGAAGAAGAAGTATGGGCACAAGCCATGGATGAAGAAATATAATGCATTTAGAAGAACCAGACATGGGAACTGGTTGAAGTACCAAAAGACAAGGATGTAATCAGTGTCAAATGGATTTACAAGACCAAGCAAGATGTTGATGGGAATGTGCAGAAGCAGAAAGCAAGAATGGTAGCAAGATGGTTCACACAGCAACCCGACATAGACTTCAATGAAACGTTTGCACCTGTTGCACGCATGGATACAGTCAGAACAATATTGGCCATTGCTGCACAAAACAAATGGCATGTTCATCAAATGGATGTCAAATTAGCATTCTTAAATGCCTATCTAGAAGAGGAAGTACATGTGGAACAACCATAAGGGTATGAAATTTCAGGTCAAGAGCATAAAGTGTACATGATGAAAAATGCACTCTATGGTTTGAAGCAAGCTCCTACAGCTTGGTACAGTCGGATTGATTCCTATCTCACTGAAAATGGATTTCACAGAAGTGAAAGTGAACCGACATTGTACACTAAAGTGAATGAGCAAGGTAAGATGTTAATTGTCTGCTTGTATGTAGATGATTTAATATTTACTGGTGATTTTGGCATAGTAGATTTTAAATCAGTCATGGAAAGTGAATTTGAAATGACTGATCTGGGGCTTATGAAGTTTTTTCTGGGCATTGAAGTTCAACAGTCTGAAAGTGGTATTTTTATATCACAGAAAAAACATGCAAGTGAAGTTTTGAAAAGATTTAACATATCTAATTGCAAGACAGCCCCAACACCAATAATAACATGTCTAAAATTGAGCAAGGATGATGAAGGATCAACTGTAGATCCTACGTTGTTCAAAAGGCTTGTTGGCAGCCTTATGTATTTAACGGTGACAAGACCAAACATTATGTATGAAGTAAGTTTGACCTCAAGATTCATGGATTCACCAAAAGACTCACATTGGCAAGAAGGTAAAAGAATTCTGAGGTATGTAAGTGGCACAAAAAACCTTGGCATTATGTATTCAACTTCAGAAAATTTTAAACTCATTGGTTATACTAACAATGACAATGGAGGCAACATAGATGACAGGAAAACCACATCTGGTTACACATTTCATTTTGGTATAGGTGTTGTTTCATGGGCTTCAAAGAAACAACCCATAGTAACTCTGTCTTCAGTAGAAGTAGAGTATGTTGCAGCTACAAGTGCTGCATGTCAAGCTGTCTGGATGAGGAGAGTGTTAAAAGACTTGTCACAGAACCATCAAGAACCGACAACCATCTTCTGTGACAACAATTCAGCCATAGCATTATCAAAGAATCATGTGTTTCACAAGAGAACCAAGCACATCGACACAAGGTTTCATTTCATAAGAGAGTTGGTGAACAACAAAGAAATTTGTTTGGAATTTTGCAAGTCTGAAGATCAACTTGCAGACATCTTTACAAAACCATTGGCAAATGATACTTTTCAGCATATGCGTAGTTATCTTGGAATGACAAGTTCTGCACAGTGAACTCTGTCATGAACAGAGCATGTTTAAGCTCTGAAACATTTTGTAAATTTTGTTTTGAAAATCCCCATCTGCTCATAATTAAGGGGGAGTGTTGGAAATATTAATCACTTGCAAATTTGTACCTGACTCTAAGTCGACTCTGTTAGAGTTAGTATTAGTCAAGATCTTGTCAGTCTATCTCACAAGAGGAAAGAGTCCATGATTCGATAATGTAAACCAGTCGAATTAATTTCTGAAGCTAAGTTGTTAGGTAGATAGTTATTACAGTCTTTAATGGTGAGTCAGTCGATTCATGTAGAAGCAATTTTCAGGTTGCCTATAAATAGAAGAAGAAAATTGTAAATCAAGTTAGACACAAGACACAATAGAGAGAGCTGAGGATAGCTGAGAGTGAAGAAAGAATTGTGTTGAAGCTCAAGCTTCTGTGTATGTGATACTGTCGAAGAGCTGAAGCTCTGTAAAATGATCAGTTGGTGAGAAAGTCTAGATCGACAAGTTTGTATTACCTTTGTTATTTCTGCTCAGTATATATATGAAATAGTTTATGGTTAATGCATGTTTATTTGGCCACACATTCTTTCCAGATTTACTTGTGTAAATATATTTTACAATTACGGTTGAGTGAAAGAACACAAATTTTTAAATTTCTCACTTCGTGAAAGTTCTAGGTTTTACTGCACCGTGGTTGACTCAAGTCTTCCTACATATTTGGATATATGTTTTTATAAGTTATGTTGAATTGTTAATGTGCTGATTTTTACTTGATCTTACTCACAGGTGAAAAGCATTTGTAATTTCTTAAGTCTTTTAGACTAAGAAACATGCTCCCTAGATTTTGACTAAAACGAAGTGAACCTAAAAGGTCGGTTCACGTAAGCCCACTAGTGGTCGAGGTAAAAAGAGTCAATAGAACGGACAAGTAGAGAAAAAAAAGTCGGGTCTAAAAGGCCGACCAAAGTTAATAAACTTGTCTAGTCTTGAGTTAAACAAGTTTTACCCGACAAGTAAAATAAAGAGTTAGACAAGTTTTACCCAACAAGTAAAATAAAGAGTTAAACAAATTTCACCCGAAAAGTAAAGAAAGAAAAAAAAGGTGGAAGTAAAAATTAAATTTTAATAACTAAGAGTTTAGTGGGCTCGGTTTTGGATAAGAACAAACATCCCCACGTCTGGCAATGTTAACCGCTGGAATATACGAAGTAAACTTCATCGATATGTGCGCTAAATTCTGCAGTGTAGCGAGCAACTAATATAAATTATTGGATATACCATAAGATATCTAGACTTGTTAAAGAAAAACAAAGAAAACATCATAAAGGAAATTATCACAGAGGAATTTATGTTAAAATGAATTTAATTTGTATTTCCAATCTTATGGTTCGTTGTTTGGAAGTTATTTTAGAAGGGAGAATGAAGGAATGAAACGGTTAGAATGATATGCTAGCCCTAAAAGCTATCATCAGCTCACTGTCTTCAACTCAAATTTAAATTCTGTCTGCTGCATTCTGCAGGAAACCCCTTCGGAAACCTCTTAGAATCGGTGTGCAGTAATTGTAAATCATGTGATTCTTTCGTACCAAACGAAGTCTTTTCTGCTGCATCATCTGTTGTTGTTGGGTGGAAGCCAAAATTTGTGTTGCTTCATTATTGCGCTTTGTCTGCGTAGAAGAGATAATAACTCTGCAAGAGGAAGCTGCGTTACAAGACTGAACATTGAAATTGCGATGAGTGGCGACAAAGGGAGCTTTAGTCCAGTCTGTCTTTACAAGACCACCTCTCGTAGCCCGATCCTCTGCATCCCAAAGGCTGGAGTACACTTTCATTGCTTGCTTGTTCGGATAAGGCACACCCAAATCCTCACTGTTATGGAACACTCTAATCGGACTACCGTCCACTGAGAATCTGAAAAGGCGAGGCGTGGCAGGAAGAATGCTAGATGTTAGAAGGTTACAAGATTACAAGAGAAACAAGTTACAGTGACAAGATGAATTTAGATTTAACTAACTGCTTACATTATTTTTTGTGCGTCCCAAAGAACAGAATAGGTATGAAAAGCTGCTGTAGGATCGAACCACAAACAAAATTGTTGCTCTCTGTTGCCCAGTCCTTGAGAAAAGATATTTGTATGCAAAGTATAGGGATCGCCAGAAAGGTTCCCCAGGAACTCAAAGTCTATTTCATCGTGTTTAGAATCTTCAGAGGAAAGCTGCAAATAGGACGGTGTTA
>LPNX010902615.1:0-139442 GCA_001517045.1 Pseudotsuga menziesii | reverse complement strand
ATGACTTCATTGATGGTTTCTGCAACTTTCTTATCCACTATAGTTTGGACGGTTTCATGAACCAGGGCAAAATCTGCTCTCTTTCTTCGATCCTCTTTTCTATAGATACGATCCTCTTTTCTTGCTATCCACTCTTGGCAGCTTTATTTCTAAGGAAACTATTTTTATCATCTTTTCCACAGATAAACTCACATTCACATTCTTCAATGGGATTGTTCACAATTTGATTTTCTTCAAAATATTTAAAAATAAAATATTCTGTTGCTTTTTCTTCAAAATTCACTTCCACCAAAAATCAATAAAATCCCTTTCCTTAACCATAATTCCAGTAACCGTTTTTAAACTAGAAAAATCATTTTTCCTTAACTTCAATAACACTGTAAAATTACTTTCAAGAACTCTTTTTTAATATTTCCTTTTAACCTGACTTCACACCAATGCTTAAATTTTTTTATCATTTATCAACTTACTGCTGTTTCATGGACCAACTCCTGTTTCCTCGAATCTTCACAAATTCTCAAATCGGCATTTGGTGTGGCCGTATGACGCATGTTGATTTAACAGAAGAAAACGGATTCAAGATGTACAGCATCTGCGATTTCTTGCTTTCGTTGATCGAAATTGATGCCTTTACGACGGTCGAGTTTTACAGAGATCCATTCATAGCTTTAACAGCAATGGAGGAGGCAGTACAGAACTGTGGCGGGACTGTTTTTCGCATGCACCGGTTGCTGGTCTCCATCTTCGGCCACGTTATATTTTGAGAGCGCCTATGCTGAAATAGAGATCTGGTTGCATAGCGTATTGTTCCAGCCATTCAGTGGAGATCAATGGTAGGCACACTAACAAGCCAATATCTAAACGCTCTGAATGTTCATACGAACTCTCTCAATCAAGGCCACTGATCTTATGGTGCTCTGATACCACTGTTAAATGCATAATAAAAAGAATGTAGAAACATAAGTGAAGCCAAGAAGGAATTAGGAAACCATGAATAAAAACATGGGCAGAAAAAGGCATTCACGATTCAATTCATTAGCAATGTACATAGAGGTACATATATAGTTACAATACCATAACTGTCTATTTAACTGACAGACAGTTAGGAAATATAAACAAAATTATGATTAGTGGTTTTAACAGACGGTACTGTTAAGTCAGACTACCAGACTATATCTTCAACTAAAATCAAGATGATATTACAGCTTTGACCCTAAATAGTAAGTTAAATTGCACGGAAAATTGATTTTTACGTAGAATGTAGTGACAGTGCCGGCAGAATTTCCAGATACCAACTTCATTTGCATGTCAAATTTTCCAAACAGATAATCTTTCTTGGACTGAATCGCAGAACTTGAGTGTTGATTAACGTGGAATACAATTAGATCGAATAGCAAGTCCTCTACTACCTCTATGTAAAACAGGTGCTATATCTCATTGTAGAGAAAGTGAATTATTGAATTGAATATGTACCTGATGCCTTGTCTAGAGAGAGCTGGATCTGGCTTCCATTGTCAAGTACCTTAACATGATCGCTTCCCCATGGCATATCAAAGTCATTATAGAAATTCGCTGAAACGCATGAGAGCAAGAATATCACTGCAACCACTGGATAGGGGACCGCCGTGAAATATTTGGCCATCGCCAAAAAACTATGTGGATGCAATTATAATTATGAACAAATTCGATGGACTGATATAGATGCACGAAAGAGTGCTATTTCAAAAGCAGATGAGGAGTGCGATTTAAATAGATTGATAGATGGTGAGAGAAGGGGTCGATAAGGAAACATCTATGAAGGAAGGAGGAGGCATGTTTAGTTTGTATGCATTGGACTGAAAATCGTGTACATCCAGTAATTAATGTGATGTTGGTGTAATTGGGAACTGTAGCCAGCTTGGGTCAATATAATAACCAATTTTTTATATCAACTGGAAATGGGTTCCTTCAGATTGGGATGTATGTTTGAAGCGCCTTTCCAGTCCATCTCGCATTCGTCTTTGTTAGGATGTTTCAAGCAGTCGACTGAACGAGGTATTATTATCATCGATGGACGTGTTAAATTTATTTATATATGTGGACGTGTTAAATTTATTTATATATGTGATCTGTCAATTTGTGGGAATCTGGGTTCCAGTCAAGTCTTGTGAGTTGGCTACAAGTATTCAAATGTGAAGGCAACCGTTAAAATATAAAACGCGTCTGCTAAGATAACAGTTGGAGATAAAAACGATGCCAGGTAAGACAGCTTCGAATGCGTAGTTCACTAGATACGACCTGGTCGTAGTGAACTGACTGGATGGGTTTGGGTGTGTTGACGCAGTGTTGCAAATTTTATGAAACGTGTAGCTGAATCTTGCACATATTAAAATTCTAAAATTCTATTTTAATGAATAACAAAACTATGCGAAAGACCATTTAAGAACAGCAGACATATTGGGTTGAGTCGTTGAGATACTTTTTCCATTTTGTAATCATTTAAAACTTAAAATATTAATAAAAATTATTTTAATGTTTTTTCTAAAATAAAATAAACTAGCAATTGCTCTAAAAAGGTGTAATAATACGTTGATAGATTGTTCTTGGAGGGTGAAAAAGGGAAACTAAAATAGATTTGCTATGAAGTCCCCAACCCTCTTAGTGGCGGAGAGGACGCTACCGTAATCCTATCTACCCGGTCAAGTAGCCCCTTGAACATACACATGATAAAAATTGAAATGCTTTGAACTAAAACATGCATAGATGCATACTTGTTTATCATACGACGGAAGCAAACTACATTCCATTCCAGCATTTAGCATGTTCCTCATTTTCATTAAACATCAAATACAATTGCATAGATGAAATAGACAAGATTACTTATCTTATGAAGGAGCTCGTCCGCAACCAGCTATGTTGCTGCAACGTTCCACCCAACCATAGGCTAGTGTGCTCCTTAACCTCTCAGCAACACTACCACCACCGAGCTAGGCATGATTCCCACAAGGAATAAGGAAACTAAGCAGGTTCACACATAGCCAAAGATATGTCAAACGCAGTTAAGCCAAAGCTATGTTTGGGTTTATTAGACTGCTAAGGGGATGGAAAGGCTTGTTTTCTAAGCTAGTGAGCTCAACCATAGAGCTATGGACACCTACACCAGATCTGACGTGGCTTTCCCAACATGTACACACTCAACACAAGGAATCATCCCCTTCTCTGTTATACAGTCCCTCAGGCTATGCATTCCCTTCCAGTGCTATTCAGGATGTGCAGTAAGGAACAATCATCCCTCAAGATCTCTCACTGAGGCTCATCATGCACTAGGTTTATCAAGCAGTTTACCTCTTCCACTCCTAACTAGATTCAGACCAAAACACAATGCATACACAACAATATACACAATTTCTGGGTGGAGGAAAACAATTCGGCAACCAAATGAATTACCAAGGAGGGTAAGAACAACCCCTAACATCAAATTCGATTTCCCAGGGACGTTTTGGCCCTAACGTGGCCAAAAACGAACTCAACCACTCCCAAGAGAACATGGTCTCTCCTCCAAATCGCTGGGCAATTCAAAAACGATTTTTGGTTGGGCAATTAGTGGGGAAAATGCAACAAAAACGATGGGGGAAGAAACCCAACCACATATGATTACAAAAAAAGGAATCCACATCCCAGGAGAATGAAGAAATGGCTGCCCACGTGAGGGAAAAACACACACACAACAACCCAAACGAATTTCACACAAAAAATTCTCAGCCACTTGAGAGATCCCTAACGTGGGTGAATGATGATGAGGAAAAACGCCCAGGAGCCCAAATCGTGAAGGAAAACATACTGCAGGCAAAATCATGGAGGTAAAACAGCTCCCAAGCTTCCCTGCGTGAGGAAAAACGAAGAACGTGGATGTATGTTCAAAATGGGCATGAATTTTTGGATGTTTACTTGCCCTAAAAGTCAAAATTGATTTTCCCCAAAAATGGGTTTTCCCCAAATTTGAATTTCGTGCCCATACTCTTCCCATCCCCATGCAATAACTACTTCAACCAATTTCTCGCAGAATTAAATGATTGGGTGAATGAGAAAAGAAAGGTAGTTGACTCTTTGATGGGTCTCCCTTTGACATTTGAATTTTCCCCATTGGCCTCAAAGGTTAAATATTTCCCCCTCCTTATCTTTAGGAAAATCATGCCCCCATCTCATTATTTGTTGCATAGACATAGTTGGTTGTGGGTATTTTAATTGAAATGCATATTTGCATGATGTGAAAATTATAATGTGCCGGCTAGCACGAATATACCATCGGCAACAATTTTAATCGTCGGAATATAAAACGTTTAATCGATGGTGGGGATTTTTCCTTTAGCTCCACACCACGATTAACTACAATATGTACATCATATACATTTAATGCAAATCATGGTCAAAACCGAGGTGTTACAATTGGTGTTTTGATGAAAAAGCCCCCAAAAATTTCATGGACTAAAGTTTGCCCATGTTGTAACACCCCATGGGAATAGAGGAATTTTGGGTCAATTTGCTTGGAGATATGCACCCTTAATCCAAATTGAAAATGGAAAGTGTCCTCAAAACTTATTTTGGTAATAATAACTAAGGTAAAACAATTTTGCCCAACTTTTTTGACTTTTTTTGGCTTTTTACGTTGGTAAGCTCAAGGACTCATTAAAAAAAATAGGAGCCCAAGATTTCAACTTATAATTTCTTTTCACATACATAGATCAAGCTTTGATTTTACAAGAGACAAAAAAATAAGCAATTTCAAAATGCAAACCACCACCTACAAGTTATGATAGTTTCAAAAATCCGGTCCCTTTGGACGCAATAATGCAACAAAAGTTGTCTTATCTAGCATATTCTAATGTCTCTCTTTATCTGTGTGTTTTACTTCCCACAACCATCTCCAATCATGGAACATAGTCATATGGTGATTTATCAATTTCTGAAATCTACAGGGTACTCAAAACCAAGATGTCCAAACCAAATGAAGTACTATCATGTCTCACATTGATTAGACATCCAAGAATTGGATGAATAAAACACCATAGGATTACCATGAGAATATTAAATGTACAAGATTGGGATATTTGCATATGTGTTTAATAAAGTAAAGAAGCAAACTCTATATGGCTTCAATTACTTTTCTTGAATTCAATGATTATCATTGGCATATTAAATTGAAACATTAGTGAGTAAGTTTTCAACTAAAATCCAATAGAGAGGATATAAATAGTATACTTCTTGAGTAAATTCCTTTGTATATACCTAAGCAAATATATAAATAGTATGATTCGAATGTGTCTTTTTCAAGAAGATTGCATAGTTCAAAACATCACACACTCTAGAACATTCATTTCAAAGAATCCATACGCATAGGGTTGTGGAGGCTAAATTTAATATCATATGCACTTCCAGATGTGCCACAAGTTAAGCTTTTAGGAACAAGATTAAAATGAAATATAAAGAGTGACCAAAGAGTATGCTTTGATAAAAACACTATTAATGTCTACTCATTGGCACCTCACTCATTGGTTAATAAACATATCCATTTATTTACCACATAGAAAACACAAATTTGAAGAATAAATGCACATCAATGTTAAAAATTGACTTGCATTGTTTAAAGCCACATCAATGTTAAAAATTGACTCTTGCATTGTTTAAAGCCTTTAACTAAGCCTGATTATGAAAATTCAACAACATATCAAACACAGAATTTCATTGACAAATGTATTTTAAAACCAAAAGGGCTTATGGAACACATCAAAGTATTTGAAGGGAATGAAGATAATGTCAAACCATGTCATGTCAATTATCAATTATCACATAAATATTTCTATGATAGAATAAATTACAAAAATTCAACATTAAACCAAAGCTTACATGAGTATATGCAAAATATATTTAAAAAAACCAGAATGAACATACAAACAAAAACCAATAGGCTCCAACTAGCATAAAATGATCAAATTGTTATAATTGAAAGCAACTAAATAGCAATCCAAAATGCAATGCATTGTCATTAAACTTAAAAGAAAAATATCATGGGATTGATATGATGGAACAAAGTATCCATGTACTATTGACATCAAAATACCAGATAGTATCAATATATATCTTTGACATAAGAATTTCAAATTTCATATACAACAATACATAAATACAACAATAAAATATATTCAACCAGTTTGCAACCAATAAAATTCCTACCATACCTATATGTTAGAGTATTCATCCCCTACTAAGATGATACCATAAAAATTCTTTAACATGAAAGTTGTTTAAAAGAATATGATTTGATAATTTGAAAAATGTGATTATATAAGAGAGATAATAAAAAATAGTTGTGTTGTAGCTTTTTAAACTTAAAAAACAAACACACACTATATATATACCATTTTAATTGTCATTTGTTTTAATAATAATTGTATCATGTATTTATTCTTATATGTTGATAGTTTCTTATAACAATAATACATTTATCATTTATGTAATCATGAAAATAATCAGGGGACAATATGCATTTGTGAGTAATTATTCAAATACATCAAAATTATAGTTTAAAGTAAATCATATAAAATGTTGATAATAAATTAGATAATAAAGTAACAAAATATTAGAATTGCTATTAACCAACTTCACCTCCCAAGAAATCATTATATTTTAAGGTTGGACTAAAAGTATTAATCATTATCTTGAAGGCTGGAGTAAAACTGTAAATAAGAATAGAATTAATAGTTTAGTTGTTGTCACATAGATAGCTTTAGAATCAAGATAAGTATTGAAAATAGCCTATAGCTTTGGAATTAACACTTGAGTAAATTTTTATTTTTTAAATAGAATAAACTATTGGTTCCACTTTTACCAATTTCCTTCCAGATTTTGCATTTGTAAATTTAAAAGTTTCCAATCCTAAGATAGAATAAACCATTTAATCCACTTACTAATTTCCTTCCAAATTTGTCACTTGTAAAAGTAACCTAAATCTACATCATTTTTTTGGGTTGAAATTTGGCATTTTTTTGAGTTGAAATTTGGGATTATTATTGACATGTGAATCATAATAGTTTTTATATCTTTTGTTATTATTTTTTATTATATTTTATTAAATTACAAGAAATTGAAAATTGAAATTATTATTGACATGTGATTCATAATAGTTTTTATATTTTTTGTTTTTATATTTATTTTAAGAACTAATCTCTTTGATTTTTATGTTGTTCTCAAATACTAATATTAAGATTAATAGAAGGTTGGATTTATTATTCATATGTAAAACCAATAATTGCTAATTTCCTCTTCAAAAAATAAACTTTTCATTTTTTCATCATTTTCAAAATCCAACCTTATAGCAAAATTTAAATTGCTTTTAATCCAATCTCATAGCAAAATTTCAAATTTTTTTAAAGGACCCTATAATTTTCTTAACAAAATAATAATAAAAATTTTTAAGGCATCTTTGATTTTGATGTAAGCCTATTTTTCATAATTTTGAAAACTCAAAACTTATTTTTAAAAATTTCAATTTTGTAATAATAAACATTTTTTAAATATGTGCTTTTGGTAGTGAAGCTATTTCTATTGGGAAAGATTACAATGGGAACATGGGAAATATTACAATGACACATATTTAAATAAGAGAAATGACTAGTTGAGAAAGTAATCTCTAAACCTTAACCTCACTAAAATTCATTATAATACTATTTTTGTTGGATATGGAACTTAAATCATACACACAATTGTATTTGGTAGTAGTTACCGTATACTTGGGTTTCAAGATTTTCATTACTAGTTTGTTTGTTTGTTTTAGTGATGAAAAATGTTTATTTATCATTGTTGTTCCAAGTGCATTAAATTTAATTAAGTTTTTGTTTTCAATTCAACATATTTATTTAAAAATGATTAAAAATAATTAAAATTCTGATTTAGATGCCAAATTGTTGAGCAATGATAAGTATCCACTAGAAATAGATCTCACCATTTCCTCAATGAGCCAACAACCCTAAATGTAAATCTTCCTACCCTATTTGATTGACTTTCATGGTCAAGTAGTTGATTCTTAGAGTTATCATTTTGTTGTCCATGGAAACCATCATTAATACAAGTAGTGGAGTGAATGATGGATGTAGAGAGTAGAAAAAGGTAACCTCCCTCATCCTTCTCTCCTTCATCACACACTCCATCATAATGCCTCTACTTCAAGAAAGAACGCCTAGCAAAGTAAAAATGATTTTGCTTTTTTAAAGCCTGGATGTATTGTTTGAGTAACTTTTATATGAATAAAGTGGTGTTCGGCAAACATAATTTGACTAAAATGATACTTCTCATTCAACCCATTAGTTCATAAAAGCAAAACCTAGACACAACGATACTATGCTTAAAACAAATCCAAACACAACCAGCTTTGTTAACTAACCTTCAATACAAATACATATACATTGTTTTTCGACAATCTTCTGAACATTGTTTTCCCGACTATCTTTAGAAGATCCGCTTTATTTGTAAGATTGATTATCGATCGTATTTTGTGAACATTAAATTGCTACCTGTATCGCATTTCTTATTCATTCTGGATTTTCTTTTTGAAGGGCATCATTACTCATTAAATGCAGTTAGAAAATATATGGACATGCCGACAATTGTTCTTGGTTTTAAGGCACAACATAAACGACAATAGCGAGAGGAAACCAAATAGGTAAAGGCATCGAATGAACGCGTGAAAAGAAACTAACTAACAAAATTCCATTCGTGCACATTTATGTAGCTAAATCACTTGCCTGGTTAATTAAGAGAGTCGGTTTTGTAACTACAGAAATGTGATTTTAATACTGATTGTGTGGTCACAGGTTCGAGTCCGATACTCACGAAGAGTTATCATTCTGTGTATGAATCACAGACTCAGGCGGTGGGGACGTCATCCAAGAAAATTAGTAAGGCACTGAGGCAGGCGCCTTTCAACACTTTCAGGAGGAAGACTGGCTACAGGAGGAGGTGCAACGAGACCATTGTTATACGGAGTTGGCTAATCTTTAGAGCATTTGCACCTTTTTAGGCAAGTTTGGCCAGAATCCAGCAACATGATTTGTTGTTGAAAATGAGATTTCCAGTGTTAAAATTGCAATTTTTATTGCAAAAATGGATTCAGGACCCTCTATTTCCCTTGGGGCACCTAGTTTATGCAATTCCAATCACTAAAGACTACCCTTTGAACAATTTCCGTCAGATTTTGGCCAGAAAACTAGTCGAATTTTTGATGCAAATGGTCTGGAGTTTAGCTTACACCTTGTTTTTTTTAAGCCATGGGAACAGCAACCTCCCAAGGGTATATCCAACAGCCCGCAAGCCAGATATACCAAAAACTTGTGACTCAGCAGGGGCCGAGATGTCCCGAAGCCCACCGGGGTGAATTACCGGGAATGAACCTCTATCCCAGGGGTCGCCTACCCTTCGAGCCTTGTCACAACGGGCTAAATAGGCATCCCTAGCCCCCGCCGGTTTTGAACCTGTGACCTCCTCGGAGATACCACAAGCTCTTAACCATTGGGCCCACTCAGGTGCCTCTTACACCTTGTTATACACATGATGGGGACAGGAGAAGAACCATATCATAGGCACACCTGGCGGAAAAATTAGTGAAAAGAACGACCAAGGTGAATGAAGGAGTGAACGTGTCGTATTTATGTTGGATAAAGGGATGAGTAAACGTGTCATATTTCTGTTGGATAGAGGGACAACCAAATTGAAAACTATGCCTTGAAACAAGACCTCGGAGAAAAAACGCTTGACGGCGTAAATATTAACATAAAAGGTTGATAACAAATAATTCAAAATAAATTTATTATATTATGTGGATGTATATATTGAGTATTTTTATGGTAATGGTTTGAATACATATATAGAGTGAATATAATTTTTACGAGGATGAGAAAATTTAACAAATTTATAAATTAAAGGCACTTAAATAGTATATGAATAAAGTGTTTCCGAGTTAAAAGAGAGTATTTTAGATTTCAAATGGATTTATGTTTGTGATATAATAATACCAGTATCACAAAATATGATTATAATGAAATACTTAAAAGAGAGTATGTTTACATGATATAACAATACTGGTATTATAAAATTTGACTATAATAGAACACTTAAAAGAGAGTATGTTTGCACATGGAGTTTTCAATTGTCCTCTTTCGTTCCCAAACAACCTTCCCTTTAGTTTGGAAAGCGCTTCTTACTCGGCCATGTATTGTTTATTTGGCCCTGATGTGACTTGGCTATTGCTTGGCCCTGTTGTGATTGGCTATTACTTGGGTGCCTGTGTTCATTCTCCCTTATCCTTAGCTTATTCAGGGATTCAATTTATGTGTGACATATATGTCCTTGTTTTTAGGGGAGAACCTTGGTTTACTTGCTTTCATCTTCTTACCATGGAATGCTTACAGCGCTAGTGATATCTTGGGATCATGTCGATTGGAAAGTTGATAGAAACATGAAGCAAATACACTAGCCTTTGGGCCATTTGTTTGTACCTTGTTCATTGGAAGGTGAGTTCCAAAAGCTAATCTAAAGTATTTATAGGGTAGGAGATAGAAAGGTTTTGTGTTGGATTTCTTTATATTTAGCGATTATGGTTTTTTTCATTGTTGGAATAAAACGGAATGATGACATCATCATTCCATTTTTTCAGGTATTTCTTGTTTTTGGGGTAGCGGGGTCTGTCAAAAGTATGCCGAGTGGGTACTCGTTGGATGCGAAATTTTAATTCCGCATCCAAAGAGCTCTCCTGATCAAAATTTGAGTAAAAACACGGGGAGATATGTCAAAAATACAAACAAAAAAGTAGTTTTTTTCTTTTCTTCCTCCAAAATTAATAAATATTATTTTATTATTTTAACTATTATTTTATTAATTCATTTTAAGAGGCCCATTTTGAGTTGAAATTTCCTCTAATGACACCTACAAAAGTGTAGAGTTTGTAACCATGCAATGGAAAATTGCAATATTGCTCACTAACACTCTAAAAATGTTTGATTGAGTGTATTAAATTTGGCACAAAATTTGTTATGCTTAATGGCTTTGCATGATCGTAAGTTATAAGAATATAAGGTTTTGACCATGCCTTCATTTGTTGATTAAGATATAGACAATGTGTGTGACTTATTTGAGGGTGTGAACCTCCTTCATCTTTGAAATGGGAAACACCTTATGAAGGCTAATCCATTTGCACTAAGAGTACAATCCCTTAATTGTCAACCTATATATGTACTCATTGCATAAGCAAACACCCTATTATTTAATGTCGATACATATCTAATATTGGTTGTGGATGAATACCATGTTTTGATTAGAAATGAGTTTATGGTGATATTTAGCTCTCTTATATTTATGTATGAACTTACTATAAGTGGAATAAGAGGCCAAGTCTCATGGAAATCAAGGTTTCTTTTGTATTGATTGTTGGACATTGGAAGTTTGACCACAAGTTATGGTTGAAGTGGAAATTATTTAATGGATGCATATTTGACTATGATTTTTTAGGAAGGGTGAGACCAAGTATTTTCCCTTGGGGTTGTAAAGAAAAAACACTTTGATGGGGTAAGCTCTAAACTTAGATTTGACCTCTTGTTTTTTTAAGCTTCATTGCAATGTTCACATAGTAATGGTGATAGTGGTTTTGTTTAAACATTGATTTTTGCATCCCCATTTACGCTCCATTCATTCATTTCCTTGATTTCCTTTAGATTTTTATGGGAAAAGAGTTATTTGTAGGGCTCTATTCATACAATGTTTTAAATCTCAACCCATTGCATGCAGTTTTGTCTTGTATTTGTACTCTATATATATATATATATATATATGTAAAATTTTCCATTTGGCTTCTTTTCACTATATATATAGTGAAAAGAAGCCAAATGGAAAATTTTGAGTTAATTTCCTTTCAACACATCTAGAGGGAATTGAATGAAGAAGCAGACAAGTTGTCCAAAGAATCCTTAATGCTCCCACTAGGATTAATGATGATAAGAGATTATGAAAATAATCTTTTGGTAAATCAATATCTAAGGCTATGAATGAAAAACATGTTTATTTTTGTGTTTGTCTCTGATCCATGGGTGATCTAGATGCATGCTATATGGAAACTTTTGTAAGCTTTGATACATGTCGTAGGGCAATTTTTGTAATCCTTTTATGGCGTGATGATATTTATGTATGCCTCAAAAGGGCAGTCAATGTTATTCAGTGAGAATAAAGTGATTTTTTCCTTGAAAAAAAAATATAGAGTGAACATTATTATTTGATGCATACTCTATGGTTGTATGAAGTGGCCTTTAAAATCTCATTTCTCAACTTGTGCATATGTTTTAAGTAGTCATTTGTATGTTTGGATCTAAACTTTTGACTTTTCATGTACTGGTATTCAATGCATAAACCCTTGTTATTTTCATCAAAGTTATGTGTGTATTATGTCAAACACATTATTACTTGGATGGACACTAAATTACATTTGAATCCCAATTGTTTTATCTCTCATTTTGACCTCCTCTATTTTCCAATTATTTATGATCACTTAGCAATATATGACACATACGTATTTGATTTTTGTCTTGATATACCCTTGGTGATGCTTTGATAGCAGTTGTGGTGGTTGTGGTTGTTTAATTAACAAATATGTTAGTGTCTCTAAAGTATGTTTATGTTATTATCATGGAATGTTTTTTCTTTTAATAATAGAATTAAGGGTCATGATGAGGTTGAGTTAAAGTGTTGTATCCTTTTTTTAATACATAGAACTCCAACCTTTAAAAAGTTCCAACTTTTCATAATAGATTGTATTCTCGATAAGGAATTGAAGCATTAGTTATTGTTATAAATGCTTACAATAATATGGAAGGTTGTTATAGTTTTCTTAGTTTGGACTACAATGGTTGTACACCTACTTAATGGATTGATGACTATATACACAATAGGGATTCTAGTTATATATGTATAGTATCAATGTTTTATGTGTGTGTGTTCCCACACAAGTGCCAACAACATAGTTTAGTTCTGCACACATGGATGCTTAGAATTGTATTCACATAGAACAAAATTCTAGTTAGCATACATGGTGTCCATTTTAGTTTAGTTCTGCACACATGGATGCTTAGAATTGTATTCACATAGAACAAAATTCTAGTTAGCATACATGGTGTCCATTTGAATGTTGTTTAAATCTATGTTGGAAATTAAAGAAATATAGTATTATTGTTCATAGGGTATCAACTATTAATATTATGTATGATATATGATTGGTATATGTTGAAGAAAAACTTGTGTGCATGATATGCTTGTTATGTTTATTGTGATTGGATCTATGTCTTGAGATCTATTATGACATTAGACATAAATATGAAAGCTTTCAATTCTATACTTGTTATGATACCTTAATGTTGCCCATATTTAATACATTTTATATTGTTCTAGAATTTATCATGGTATTTTCATTTTGTTTTTAGCCATTAGAAGAAGATATTTTTAATTCCTTTGACGCATTTGATGAACCCTAAAAGAATGTTTTCCATAATGTTCCCCAAATGTATATTTCCATCATCAATAACTCGTAATGTTTTCCATGGTGTTCCTTAAATGTATATTTCCAACATCAATAGCTCGTACATGTATTATGATGGGTGTACTTGACATAAATACCTCGAGACATGTAAGGAAACAAGAACAAGACATGTATGAAAACAAGAAATGGAATTGTCATGTAAGAAAAACCAATCCATATCTGAGGTATCATATCTCTATGATATAACCTAGGTAGAATCATTGCACTAGTTAGAATCCATATATCTTTGTAACTTTATTTCCCTGGCTGAGACATATATCTGAGTCCACATTCACTTGTATCAAGTAGGTACCACAACACATGCTTTGCTGTACATGTCTATGTATAGATTGCAAAGCATATAACCGATTCTGGTGCTAACCAAATACATCTCAATTGAGTTTGAGATCCTCCAAATATGAAATAAGAATTATTAACTTCATATTTATCTCTATATGTGTGGCCATGGACTTAAAGTCCACCATCTTGAAACTCTTCAAGAACTTTACTGTATATCTTTCCTAACTAAGGAAAATTTTTATCTGGTGATTGCCACACGTCTAATATCAAGACTCATAAAATGAATCTTGAATATTGTTTCTTAGGTTCCTTCTGAATATGAGCATCATGGAGTTCTCCTCTTAACATGAGGTACATCAACCAATTTCACTATTTCTTCAGGATCTAGCGGATCTAACTTCTCCATCTAACCATCAGAATGTGAGAATCATAATCTCGGTCCTCCATTATGGAGACTCTTGCTCATCTATGTCTAATCTCTTCTTAAAACATGAATGTAAATAAGATAAATTAAAATATCATCACGAGTCTTCACATCTCTCATAATATAATTTGGGCTTTCATTCTGACTTCTTTCTAAGAACTATAGGAAATTCTCGATCTGCTCTCTTTTTGGATCAGCCATCGAAATGACTCCTCCTTCATGTCATTCTTCACTTGTAGTTCATGGAATATGCTTTAGTGACAATAAAATTTATTTACAAATTAACAACATTACATAATAAAAAATGTAATCACATAAATATTTTCAATATACTAATAATGATTTAGACAATTATGTACATATATTAACTAACGTTTTTAGCATAACCCATTATAATCTTATGTACTTATTTGCATCCTTATATTATTCTTATACCAGTCCCATATCGGTCCTATATCAATCCCATATCATATCTTATGGAAGAAATTAATGCAACCCCATATTCATATCTTATGAATCAATCATGAAACCCTATATTTCATAACTCATGAATAATCATGCTTCTCTATATCTCAAATATCATGAAACAAATTATGCATCCTTATATCAGTCCTATATAAGTCTATATCAATACAATATGAGTCCTATATCATATCTCATAATATGGACTTCATGAAAACTACAACATGCCAATGAAAGACATACAACAATGTATATGCTCATTATGTTATAACACAATTCCAAATCCCATGAATTCAAATTTCTATCAGTGTAATGAAACACATTCAAAACTTTTTAAATGTGATTTTTATAACAACATATGATAAAAAAATAAAAATACATATCTTTTATTGTTTTGCAGGCTCCCTCTTAATCTCTGCATCCCTGAAGAGATTGTTGGAGTCCTTCTTTATTCACTGCAACTTTTAAACACTACAAAATTAAATTTATGCAATAGGTAGTGAGGCTCTACATGGGGAATAAAGATCTTATGCACACTAGAGCGAATGCTCTTCTTCACTAAGGTAAATATTCATTTCAATCATCATTTTCCTCAGATGATTTCTGATGAGAAGGTTCACCTCCTTCTACAACGGTGGATGCATGAAGTATTTCTTCATTCTTCTTTCTTACATGGCACTCTCATGCAAAGTGGTCCTTCTTTTGACAATGGAAGCATCGAATCTTTGATTTGTCAAACTCTTTAGTGAACTTGTTTGCATGAAAGAACTTCTTAGGAGCGAAGGGTTTTGTCCCTTTCTTAACGTCTTAACGTTCCATAAGCTATTAAAAAGGATGCAGTTGGATAATATGTATCAGTATTTATTTAATCTTTCACTTATTTAGTCTTTGGTCCTTTGAAGAACCATGAGCGGATGATGATTGGACTTCAAATATAAGATATCATTCAAATGGTTATTTGGACTTCAAATATAAGGTATCATTCAAATGGTTATTTGGACTTCAAATATAGGCTAATCATTCAAATGGTTATTTAGATTTCAAATATAAGCTAATCATTCAAATGACATGGCTATTTTTATTTTGAATTTTTTTTATAGAACACAATAATTTTATGTTGTTAGTACTAAGATTAGAAAAATAGTTTAGAATATTTTTTTAATTAAAATATTAAATAAAATCTCTCTCTATTTGTCCAATGAAAAAATGTCTCCATAGTTATTTGGTTTTCACATATCATGCAAGTAATAGTCGTTAGTGATAATGCTTTAAACATATTTTTATAATAAAATAAAATAGTTTTAATGTATAATATTAAGATTTAAATTTCGATTCTTCATATTAAGAATGAATTTAATACCCTTGGTTAGCTTTCATATTCATCATACATAAATGAAATACTAAATTAAACAATTAATTAGTCACAATTTTTATGAATATCTTTTTTTATGTTAAATATTTAACTAACAACAACCACATTAACAAAATTAATATAGCACGGTGGGTTAAAGTGGTTGATAACTCTTTACACTAGTAAAAAGTCAATTGAAGTTTAATTTTTCCAACTATTACTAATTGTACTTATCACATGTTAGCTAAGCTATTTTTTATGATTTTTAAGATTGTTAATTATGAATTTTGAAGGACCCACATAGAGTCAATGTGGACAGTACACTTGTCTTATTCTCGGCCATAGACTAAAAAACATAGATGATGGTCACACCAAAATTCTAAGATATAAAATTCCTATTCACATAATTCCAATGGTGATACAACTATTAAATTAAATTTAGATGAAAGTAGTAACTAAAAAGTGGCAATAAAAAACTATTAGATGAACTTTTAGTTGTACTCCAATGACTCTAATGACATTTATTACACTGAAACCATGCACCACCCAATAAGCTTTCCATGTGGTAGCATAGCATCAAGAAAACAATTAGTTAGGTAATTAGAAAACAATAAGCTTTCCATGATAGGCTCAATGCAATGTATAAATATGAATAAGAAGGGGTGAGGGTTCTTAATTTTTTTGGTTCCATGAGATGAGTCCCAAAACTTCCATTAAATTTTGTATTAGTAATTTATAAATCTTTGTATTAGTAATACATTATAAATTTCTTTATTAATAATGTTGGACACATCTTTTTAAGAAAATAATTTTATATATCAAATATATACTTATGTGTCTTTAATGTAGTTATTACTAGTTGAATAATTAAAAATATTTACAATATCAATCAAAGCTCATGTAAAAAAATTAAATATAATAACTCACTAATTTATTATATAATAAATCTTTGTAATAGTAATACATTATAATAATGTTGGACGCATTTAAAAAAAATTATGTATCAAACTTATACCTCTATGCCTTTAATGTGGGTGTATTAGTGTTGCTATTAACTGTTGTTAAAAGGTATTTACAACATCATTCAGGGTTCATGTAGAGAGATTAGGTGTGGCAACTCATACTTTAGTTTGGTTCAGTGGGTAATAGTTATTGTTAAGCCATTTGGCAACAACAAGAATGCTAAACAGAAATACGCGTGTCAAGTACATAACAAGCATTCTTCAATCTCTTAATGTTAGTTCACCAAGCAAATTTAATTGATTTGTGACCTGAATTCTGAAATGAACCGAGGATATATATATATATATATATAATCAAAGATAATATCATAACCGAAAGGATCTTATTAAAGAAATTTAATTTAAATTTGCAATCTTATGGTTCCATGTTTGGAAGTTATTTGATAAGGGAGAATGAATAAAGGAATGAAAGAATGAAATGGCTATGATGATACACTAGCCCTACGGCTTCCCTGTGGTATTCAAGTCAAATTCTGTCTCGTGCATTCTGCAGGAAACCCGTTGGGAAACCGCTTAGAATCAGTGCAGTAGTTATAGATCATGAAATTCTTTCGTAACCAACGAAGTCTTTTCTGCTGCATCTGTTGTTGCTGTTGCTGGGTGGAAACCAAACTTTGTGTTGTCTGCGTAGAAGAGATAATTAGGCTGCAAGAGGAAGCTGCGTTACAAGACTGAACATTGAAATTGCGAAGCGTGGCGACAAAGGGAGCTTTAGTCCAGTCTGTCTTTACAAGACCACCTCTGGTAGCCCAATTTTCTCCATTCCAAAGGCTGGAGTACACTTTCATTGCTTGCTTGTTCGGATAAGGCACACCCAGATCCTCACTGTTGTGGAACACTCTAATCGGACTACCGTCCACTAAGAATCTGAAGAGGCATGGCAGGACAAATCCTATATGTTAGAAAGTTATAGGATTACAAGAGAAACAAGTTACACTGACAAGATGAATCTAGATTTAACTACTTACATTATTTTTTGTGCGTCCCAAAGAACAGAGTAGGTATGAAAAGCTGCTGTAGGATCGAACCACAAAGAAAATTGTTGCTCTCTGTTGCCTAGTCCTTGAGAAAAGATATTTGTATGCAAAGTATATGGATCGCCAGAAAGGTTCCCCAGGAACTCAAAGTCTATTTCGTCATGTTTAGGACCTTCAGAGGAAAGCTGCAAATCCAACGGTACTTTTAAATCAGAATACCAGATTATATCTTGAAATAAAATCAACATGAAATACTGCTTTGGCCCTAAATAGTAAGTTAAATTGGAGGGGAAATTGAATTTGCTAGACTTACGTAGAATGTAGTGACAGTGCCAGCAGAATTTCCAGATACCAACTTCATTTGCATCTCGAATTTTCCAAACAGATAATCTTTCTTGGATTGAATCGCGGATCCTGAGTGTTGATCAACGTGGAATAAAATTAGATTGAATAGCAAGTCCTCTACTTCCTCTATGAAAAACAGGTGCTATATCTAATTGTAGAGAAAGTGAATTATTGAATTGAAGATGTACCTGATGCCTTGTCTAGAGAGAGCTGGATCTGGCTTCCATTGGCAAGTACCTTAACATGATCGCTTCCCCATGGGATATCAAAGTCATTATAGAAATTCGCTGAAACGCATGAAACCAAGAATATCACTGCAACCACTGGATAGGGGACCATCGTGAAATATTTGGCCATCGCCAAAAAACTATGTGGATGCAATTATAATTATGAACAGATTAGATGGACAGATGAGAAGAATAGCTTGCACGGAAGAGTGCTGTTTCAGAAGCACATGAGATGTGATTTAAATAGACTGATAGATGGTGAGAGAATGGGTCGATGAGGAAACATCTAAGAAGGAAGGAGGAGGCCAGTAGCCAGCTTGTATCAATATAATAACCAAATTTATCGCTTCAGGGAAAGTTGGGGGATGTTGTTCATTCATATTGGAATGTATATTGTTCAATGCGTGTTCCAGCCCATCTCGCATTCTTCGTTGATGTTTCGAGAAACCGAATCAAGGAAGTATTAATATCATCTATTGACGCGTTAAATTTGTTTATAAATGCCAGACTTTCTGGACGTGGAAGCTAAAACGCTTACATTATCTATAAATTAGCGGGAGTATATGCTTGATGCAAGTCCTGCCAGTTGGCTACCAATAATTTAGTATCCAGATTGTGAAGTCAAGGAATCATAACTGCTAAAGAGAACGCCTCTTTTTGGTGAACAGTTGAAGATAAATTTATTAAAGAGATAAGCGATACCAGGTGAGACAGCTTGGATCTGCATGCGTATAACTAAATACGACCTACTCCTCTTGAACCGACATCGTTTGTAATTATAGTATAGAAGTAATGCTGAAGCCACACGGGATGGGGAAGAAGCTTGATTGAGTGAGTTGACGTCGTCTTGAAACTTTGTTAGACATGGGAGTAAGCTAGATTCTAGACCATTTGCATATGTGTTGAAATTGCATAATTAGGGTTCTTAAGGGTTTATTGAGTGGCTGAATCTATTTTTGCAATTAAAATGGTAATTTCAGCAAAAATTATTTCCTCTGATTCAGGCAAAGGTGCAAATGGTTTAGAGTTTAGCTCACTCCTTTAACATGTAGCTGCATCTTGGAGATTGAGCGAGGGTAGCATTTGCTCCAAAAGGTGGTGTAATAAAACGGTGTAAGAGAAAAAATGGGAAGAAAAAGGTGGTGTAATAAAACGTTGTAAGAGAAAAAATGGGAAGAAAAAGTAGATGTGATAAAGTGGAAAAAAAAGGTATTTTTTTTGCAAATTATTATTATTATAGATTGGAATCCAACCCCATGATTATTTGTCACCCAATGTCCAAGAGCATGATGACTTTTTGTTTATGATTGGGACTAAGAAACCTTATTTGTTATATCATGGACTCTCAAGTACGTCTAGAGATTTTTGAGATGGTTTAAACGTATGGGTATTTTGGTAGATGGGCCACCAAATTTTGAGTTTCCCTACTACTATGGATGCTCAAGTGGACACTCAAATGCTCTACAAGCTCAAATGCTTTGCCTTCCAATATTTTGCCTCAAAGAGATTATGTACTACACACTAGTCAATCTCATGGGGCCCTAGAATTGTTGGAAGTTTTGGAGCTATATTTCCATTTTAACAAGTATGCCTAGTCCCCTTTAAATTAAAGTGCTAATAAAGTTTACATCCATTCAAAATTTCCAAAGAAAAACAAATCAGTAACAACAAACAACCAAGAAAATTTATTTTGTAAATTTGTTGTATTGTATTTAATAGTTGACATGAGATATCATCATATAATTACTATAAAACCTAAATGAGCATAAACCATCATACCATATTCAAGTGACATCCACAATGACATAACTATGTCTTCTTGAGTTGACATTAACATAATACAAGTCAAGAAATTTTGTGGAGAGAACTCTGACAACAATAATGATGATGCCTTCCTTATGTATGCCCTCTTCTACAACTAATTTATGAGTTCATTTCATGCGCATTTACGTGAACTCGTAGTGACATCTCAAATCAATGTGTATTATTAGCCTCAAGAAATTTTTTACATGATTTGCATCAACATAGCCTTCTCACCACTTCATTAAACCATTTTCAACCTCAAAAGATCATTCAAATATGTTCTATCAATTAGACATCTCTAGTAATTTTTCCTTTAGCTCCTTTACAAGGATAGGGTACGCTCAAGCAACATAACTTAACCTATAACTTCCTAAGTCCAGTTTGGACATCTTGAGTCAAGTAGGTAATGTTCCGAAGATTGAAACGTAAAACTAATGTAAAGCTCTCATGTTTTGTTAGGCCTTTTTATTCAACATGAGTAGCTATGGCATAATCACTTCTATAAAGTACTTGTCAATCGAAAAATACACAGAAGCATTGAAAATGTCACTTTAAAATCAATACAGGTTGAAATCTACTTACAAGTGGAAGCAATAAATGCTAGAAAGGAAGCTCAATCGAAGAAAATAAAATGATGGAAAATGCAACAATTGGATTCAATCTCCCCAAGCTCACAACAACCATATATGGGGATATTATTAATGACCTCTTAATAACTACTTATGCCTCACCCCTATTCCTTCTCTCCTTAAAAATACCTGAAGGCAATATATAGAACCATAGGAAAGTTAAATCTTCAACATATACCTATATAAGTCTCTTTTATCTTAATACCTTTGTTAGACAAACCTTGAGGAAAGACAATCAGTCTACTTAGTCGATCTGAACACCAAATGAAATTTATAGCTAGTACTTGGGGAGTCAAACCCCAACCCAAGAATCCCTCATACTAGTCCAATATTGTAACATTCTTAAGAATATCACCTAGAGCTCTTACAAGGTGTCATTTTTTGTCTCATGAACAACACGTATGGAAGGAGAGTGAAGCGATACATAACTCTGTAGTGTGATGACATATTCAGTGAACCTCATGACCTTAATGTGGTAATTATAATGTGAGTGTTAACTACGTTTTAGTGAGCCTTAACATTGTGTGGAGATTTAGAAATATTAGTGGGTTTTGTGTAGAGATTTATACATTCACAGACCTTCAAGAATAAGCAAAAAACAAGGAATAATTAATCTTCAATTCTCTCTTGAACTAATGTTGAGAGAACACCTACCATTTGTAATACCAAGTTGATTTGGATCCTCTTTCCTTTATTGGCATTAATATATTCAAACATCAAGATCAATTATGTCACTTCAAATTAGTGAAACAGTGGATCATACTAATATGCCAAGCATTGTGCATGCAAGAGCAATTCCCTAATTCATTGATGTTTTGAAAATGAGCCATAGTGAGGCATGTGAACATGTTGTAGAAACAACTTTCAACATGATCTCTCATGATGAGAAAAATACTATAATTAGTGTATATGTTGTTATTCCTCTCCACTTTCTATCCATTAATTAACAAATATGAAAAATATTCATCTATTACAAATTAAAACTTTCAAACTATTACAAATTATAAATTTCTAATTACAATAAGCATTGCTATCATGCAAACTTGTTCATATTAAAAAACTTAAATTTAAAATTTAATTAATTAAAAAATTCACATAATTACTACAAATTCAAACTCGTTCACACTTTAAAATTTAAATTAAATCTCAAAGTTGCTTACTAAGTCTTCCCAAGACACTTTACAAATATATCATTACCATGACTTTTACCTCTTTCCAAGAGACTTTGTGTATAGCATTATCATGCTATCATGGACAATAAACCCCAACAATTTTAAAGCTTGAAAATCAAGCCTTTGATCTTATCTTCCTTAAAAAAAAGAGAATTTTTTTTAATTAAAGAGATGAAATTCCTAATTAAAGAAGGAATTCAACTTAATAACTTTAAGAAAAGAGTTTCCAACTCCACAATTTGGACTATGTTCTTACACCTAAAAGTTTTTGCACCTTTTCACCATCCTAAGAGATGTTTTTTTCTTTCATCAAAGATTTGTGTAGATGACTAAGATTTCGAGGCGGTTAAACTTCCTCACACTAATGGGTGGGTATATGTTAGTATTTATAATCCTACCTTGTCCATACTTAGTGTATTAGATATATTTTCCTAACTTAGGATTCATTAATTAATATTGGGTCCACTAGTACCATTGGGTCCACTTGGGCTATTGGTGCCACCAATACCAGTCATTAGAGTGTGGGGAACACATATAGAGGTTAATTGCAACTAACTGCATGTTCATGCATCAATATATGTGACTCTGAGACCAATCCCTACAATTTAGGAGCCACTGGGAGTGGAACCACCAACCTTCTTTAGTTGTTGGTAGTTGGTAACTAGTTAAGCTAAGTTGTGCTCCAGTTACATTCAGTTAGATGTCCTTAAGTCCAGTCAGGGCCAGTATTGCATAGTTGCATGTGGGTAGGCTCATTTTCTCACCTACTTCTCTCCTACCTCGTTAGTTTAACTGGTTTAACTGATTGAGATACTAAATTAGACATATGGATTTATAACAACTAGTGAGCTCCAATAGTGATTTAGACACTTCTAGTTAGCCAATTAGTCAGTCTTGAGTTGATAGATTTGAATCCTATCCACATGATTCGAATTCTCCTTTATGTAACATTCATGTATACTGATGGAATTAATGAAGATAATGCTGTAATTATACTGAGCAGTACTTATTTGTTTTCAGTGAAATTTGTCTTGTTCAGTGTGTATTTTTCATTCCATTACATTGCATAATAATACAATTCAGTTGCCCTCATTTCCTGAAGATCATTGCCACAATAATTTCACATGGTATCAGAGCCTAATCAGGCATACAACAAGTCTGTCCAATCTCCATTGTACACCAAAAGAAATTGGGTTTCCACATAAGTCTCGCAAAGTGTGCATTGCTAACTCTGGATTCGTTTAGAGAAATATCTGTGGGCGTGACGGACCCCAAAAAACTGTACATGTTGAGATGGAAGGCTTGATTTCTAACATGATTGCGAATTGTTTTTTATTTTTCAATGATTCTTATAGGTACTGCATAAATTGATTGAAGAATTGACTTTTCGGAAGCAAAATTGATGGATTCTCCAGCTTTATTACCCTTGATCCTTACACCCTTCAACTATGTTTATTGGAGGGTAGATATGCAGGTCTCCTTGCACAATCTTGGCCTGTATAGGATGAATATGGGCAGAGAGACATAAGATCATCATCCTACTGAGAAAAATAAGTTCTTGAACAAGTTGGATGAAGAATTTGGCTTCCTTTCCACTCACATATCCAGGGATCTCCTCTTTCATCTTGAGGGATTGAAGAATCATGAATAATCTTGTGAGAAGCTCGAATTCTTGTTTGGAAACCAAGATGATATTCAAGGGAACATATTGTTTAACGAGTTAATAGCATTGCATCCCAATAGTTTTGAAACTATCCAACAGTTTTTCACAAAATTCAAGTCTCTAGCACTACAATGTAATAAATGCAGAATAGAGAGGAAGGATGAGTAGCTTGTGATCTCTGTTCTTAGCAAACGTGTTTCTCAATACTATGTCTTTGTCTCTACCTTCCATTCCAAAAGAGATTCCATCCCCAATTGGAAGATTCCTTCACTATATGTCTTTGCCGAGTCTTTAATACATGAGAAGAATAAGTTGGTCCAAAGGGGAGTCCTCCAAACTTCCAAGAACCAAGCTCTTAAGATGTCCGACTCAACCAATGTGCAAGATAAAGGGAAGCACAAAGGGAATGAGCCTAAAGAATTTGATTCGAAGCCAAAGGAGAATTAGAAATCTTTCACCGGAGCCTCGGGTTCCAGAAAAGAAAAGACTAGATGTTTATATTGTATGAGAGGCTTTCATCCAGAAGCCATTGCATGAAGAAGACCCTCGACCAGTTGAAAGCAATCCTTGAATAGAACAATATTTTCCTTCCATAAGGTGAAGAGATGTATGATGTTGGAGAACAAACTGAAGAATTTGAGAGGTTCCATGCCTTGAAGGAAGGACTCACTCCATCGAAGGCTTAGTTGATAGATTCTGGAGCATCCAACCACATGGTTTCTGTCAAAACCCCAAATTTTCACAAAAAATTAAAATTTTGAGATAACATAAAATGTTGATTCTGCGGTTTACTAACAGCTAATGGTTAGCAGAAAAAGAAACAGTCCAATGATTAGTATTACATATTTTCAAATTACGTTAACTAAGCAGTTTCCTTTTCGTAAAATAAATAAGGTTTACTTACATATTGTTTTATTTCAATTTACTGATGAGTCTTCTTTATGGCAAGTAGGTGGAATCTAACTTTGAATCCTGTGCTTACTTAGCATTTCTGCTAATGCAGAAATATTACTGGTTCTAACAGGTTTACAGGTATGATCGAACAAGTAAACATTTTAAATTCATAAAGTATCAAGAAGTGTTTCTATTTGCAATTAAAATGCTTAGTAGATAAATTCCAAGCAACTTCCATGAGGTAAAGTAGTCTGTTTTCTTCAGTTTTTCTTGTAAGCAAATTTTAAATAAATGAGTTCCTATCTTTATCGAACTTAGCGACAGTAAAGATACTTACTATGGACTCTAGGCTTGTAATCTTCGTTGCATAGTAAATTCTAGTTTGATATGCTTATCTTGCAAATTTTATACTTATTGTACTATTGTATCATATACATTATCGTATTATTTACTTGAGTACGAAGATTATCGATATTTACATTCGGTAGGGAACTTACTGCCCTTAAAACTCCTTGATATTATAATTTTGATTAGTGTAAAATCAACTGCATCGTTTCACCCGGAGTAATGTTTGTCTTCACTTCTTAAACCTAAGTCAATCAATGTTGTCCCCAATGGTTAAAGGCTTGAGTAAGGTTATTCCATTGTAATTCTTATTATTACTATAACGCCTTTCTTACATTAAACTCATGTATACATTAGTTGTTATGGTAGATCACAAATATCCCTTATAATAAGTACATGTTATCTTGTATACTTACAAAACTAACTACTCTATCATAGACAATAAGGTAAACTTCGAGCATTGTCATAATGTGAAGCACCTAGTGTCTATGGAAGTTTTTAAACACCAACGAACTTGGTAAAAGTCATGTTGATATTGCTAATGCTAAACCATTCAACTCTATTCAATTTCATAAATTATAACCACCCAAAGCTGATTGGTTTAAGAGTGATAAGTTTGTTTTATAAACCAAGCATATCCAACATTGTTTTATAAGCATAAACAACTATAAAAGTTTGAAGGGTCCTAAGCAAGTCTAAACCAAAGTTAAACTATGTAAAAGAATTCATGAATATATTCTTTTTCTATGCTAGCTAACTATATACTTAATACCATTCGAATCATTGGTTTTAAAGGAATATAAAAATGAATATTCAACAATGCATAAAAGCATGTAAATCTACTTATAGTATGAAGGTCCTAAGCATGATTGTTTTAAGGTTAACTAATGACTAAATGATTACCATTATGTCAAAGTTAACATAACATGGTTTTACCCAACGCCCAAAATCGAGCAACAAACATTTTGATAAACATACACATAATTTATGATGGGATATATATAAGCACATATCATCGTTCATGCATCACTTTGTTAAAATCATTATGCAAATAACTGGAACTATTTGATTGCAGGTGAACTATTGAACTCGACCCTTGCATGGTTGGAATATTTGAGGGCACGTGGTCACCTCCTGGCCATGTATTGGTCATATATAATTCTTGTAACCCTAAATGCATTGTTATTTTCCCTCCAATGTTCACGCTGGCCTTCGAGCTATTATGCAAGGTCTCATGGAAGCTGTGAGTGTTCTCCCTAATCTATCTTGCTCCAATGCTTGAGTTTAACTTGCTGTAGCCTCCGGTGTTCGTTCTTGTTGCCATATCCTTATGACTGTGGGATTTTCTCTGCAAGAGTTTGTTGGTATCGCTGCACTAGGATTGCGGCCTGTCTGTATCTTCATATTACTTCTCGTGGCCTATCACTGTGGTAATAGTCTAAGCTTTTGCTTGCTGTTGGGTGTGCTCCTCCATCGTTGCAAGGTTTGGAAAACTATGTGCAAGCTTTGCCATTGGTGATAGTCACTCCACTAAACTGTTCGACATTCTTATTTAAGGTAAATATTAATGTTATTTTCAAAATAATTGTTTTTTTATTAGGGTTTACAATATTTAAGAGTTTAGTAAATAACCCTCCGTGTTGTATACTCCTTGCAGGAACTCGAAAATCCACTTTGCAAATCGTGAAGAAGATGATGTTGGCAGTCTTTGAAGGTCGTGGCTTCAATCCAGTAAGCCCTGTGTTTCAATGTTTGGGTTCTTTCCCTGCTTGTAACAGGGTTGTCGAGGGTGTAACCCTGAGCTTAAAGGCTTGTCCAGCTCCGCCATTAGCTACGTAGTTTCTTTTCATAAGTTAATGTTGGTTTTATTCTGTGTACAAACCCTCGCTTCGTCGATGGGTAGTCCCGGTCGTGAGCTGGGTGTTGTATTTGGTTTAAATTTTCAGCCTTATGGATTGTTAATGCAATACAATGGTTTTTAAAAGGACGTCCTTCGAGCTCTGACTCGGTTTACAGTAATTACCCTTTTGTGACTCTGCGTAACTTAGGGTTTTTACCCTATTCGACTATGTATAAAGAATTTAATGTTTATATTGTATATTTTATAATAGATTATTGTTAATGTTTTAAGACTGTCACTCAGTCATAGTATAAGTTATTTTACTTTTTGGCTCAGGAATTATGAGCTAGGGTTTTCCTGAATGAAACCCTTGTTTAAATAATTCTTTTAAACTAAGTTCTGTTACTTGTTTAACTTGTTTTAAGTTAATGTTATTACAGGTGTGTATTGTAATATCTTTTAATTGCATTTGTACATATATGGCAATAAGGACTATAACCAGTCTATAATAGTTTAATTGTTTAATGAATAAAGATCCAAATGAAAGGATTATAGCTTAAATGTTTTTATTTAAAACAATAAATTTAATATAGGGTTTCGACCCTACTCTTGCAGGTATAAACCTGTTATGGAACAGTTCTTTACATAGATATATATTTATTTTCATACTGGGTATTGTTGTATTCTTATTGTTTTTATCTACTATAATGATAGAAAGAATTTTACTAGAGCTATTTGAAAGTTAAACATAGATTCTGAAACAAGTTACTTCTTGATAAAATAAATACTTTTCATAATACTCTCCTTAGTTAATAGTAACTGTTAGTCTTAGTTTATTTAATATTATTAGTAAATAAACTATATAATTAATAGTTTATTTCTTTACTGAATTGAATGTAAACAAAATAGTTTGTGATCTGCTGTTAAGGTAAGATGGGTAGGATCTGGTAGCAAAGATCAGCAAAGATCGGAGGCGAGGCTAGGAGAGCCTCACCTCTCAACTCAGAAAGCCAAAAGAACACTCAGTCCTAAAACAGAATTAGAGACACAAAGAAAAGGCACAAAAAAGATTGAATACTTCATTAGGAGTCCATATGCCTTTTTATAACAATTACAAAGAGACCTCATTGATGAGGCCAAAATGAGCACAATAAATGCTGCTCATTATTTATAATAATATCTAATATATCTACTTAATACATTGCTGAATACATAATGGGGAGCCTGGGCCTCTCATACAGCCCATTCCTCCCAGTTTAAGTGGAAAGCGTCCCTGCTTTCCTGCCTCTCGGTTTAAGTTTGGAAGCCATGCTTGCAAAGAGGAGATGCCAAAGGTTGAAGAGGTGCCGAGCGTTGTTGTAATTTGATGAAGATCTGGACGATGTGTAGATGGTGAGCAGGTGGGGGATGCCCATGATGCTGCTGTTGTCATCTTTATTGTAAATAAAATAGAGGGAGAGATCTGTATTGTGTTAGATATGTGAACCTCCTCTTTTGCAAGATGTGAGCAGGTGGGTATGTCGATACAGTTGTTGTTCATCATCTTGTTGTTGTGAATAAACTAGAGGGAGAGATCTGTATTGTTTTAGATCTATGAACCTCCTCTCTTGGTGGTGGAGATCTATGCACCCTTGGAGCTAGGAGACCTGTGTATCCACTCACAAATGAACTGGTACTGAAACCTTCACAAGGGTGAGATTTGGATTGATAAAAAAAAAGATTTTAGCTACCTCGAACTTCATGAAGGCCTTCTCTGCAAACAAAACTGTGTAGAGTACTGCTGGAGGATTGGGTGAATAGCAAAAATGGAACAAAACTATGCAAAGTGCTGTAGAGGACTGCAAAAATGGAACTAAAAGAGAACCCACTGAAAAGAGAACTAACTGCCACAAAGTAAAACTTAACTACACAAATATGAAATCAAAGTTGATCTTGTTGAAGAATGCTAAATAGACTTCTGAAAATTATTACTAAATATGCCATGTTGAATATGGCTTGCTGAATATGCCATGTTGAATATGGCTTGCTGGAGTAGATGCTGCACCGAAAGCAGGTTGAGTGGATGAACCAAAAAGCTGGTTGTGTTCGACCAAAGTACTTCCAAATGGACTTGATTAAGTATGACTTGGTGTTCCAAAGATTCCAAATGCAGGTTTTTGTCCAAATGCAGATGCTCCATTTTGAATCTTTAGCTTGTCTTCCATGTGTGACTGCTTGGAAAATGTCAAGATGAAGGTACCAAGCGGATATGCGAGCCTCCCAGGTAGGATGAGAACATAAATGAAGATAGGGAACTCGTACTAGATTTTCCAACTCAGATATAACTTTGCTGCAATAGAGCCTATGGCTCAATGTCATACAAAAGTGCCTCAAGAGGCCTTGTGTATCACCTTCTCGACCTCTAAACTTAGTGGATTTGGAATTTGCTGATGACTTGAGGGACGTGACGGCCAAATTTGAAATGGAGAATAACAATGTGGCTCCTTTATATTCTTGTCAAAAATATGGGTATGGATTTGGATCACAGTATGCTGGCAACTTTTTCAAACTTGAAGATGACAGAAGATTCTATCCACCCTTTCCAACTACAAAAATCATATTTATTTGAAGCTGTAACATATATTTGAATGAAATAATAATAACAAGAGAAGAAAGGAAACCATTCAAAGATATTATTCCATTCACCAAATAGACCACTATTTGGCCAGATGCTCCAATTTTTCTCCATTTTCATTATTGAATCCCAGCCGCATGAAACTACTGATTGGAAAAATAAAGGAAATGCCTAGTACTTACAGGCCATACAGAAATGAAATGCATTTTTATGTACAAATACCACTGGGTTGGATACTATTGTCGGAGGACCATTATCATACATTGCAGATGCATTGTTGAAGAGGCAAGATGTAGATACGCTGCACTGCATTCTCACTTTTTCACACGTCGCTTTCATCTCCAATGCTTGTTGCTCCCTGAGATGGACCCAATCCGACGGACCTCAATAAGGTCATCATGCTCTTTTTCACAACACCATATCTGCGTAGTAGCTCTCACTTTCATGGAGTATTTGCAACTCACCTCTAGATTTCAATCTGAGATCTAATATGAAACTATATATATCTCATTTCTAGCCAGTGATTGGAAGCTAAATCAAAATGATTCTTCTATGGCCTGCAGTACATGCAGCTATGGTTTCCTCTTCGACTGTATCAAAAGAACCGATCCAAACTCACATTTTCATTGTGACTTACACACGATCTCTTCAATTTTTCTACAGGCTACACAAAAGATCTACTTCTATCATCACATCCATGCACACATTTATTTTTAAACTCGAACAACTTCAAACAATTATGTGGTGGTTGTCTTCTCTCCACAACAAATAAGTTGGATGATCTATCTTCTGAGATGTGCAACCAAATAGCAAATCTAGCCTTAAATCTGAAAATTTTGTCATATATAGACTTGGTTCTAGTAGATCTAATTAGGAGAAAATGGATCTAATTCCTTAAAAACACCTTCACAGTCATTGCCATAGTACAACTTGAAAAGCTTAATGGTAACATAAAGGACCAACAGTCCATTTGCAGCAAGAAAAAAAAAGCTTATGAATATTGTGTTGAACCAAGAAAGAAAGATATTGTGCTGAATATTGTGCTGAACCAAGCAAGCAATCAAAGAACCAAGCAATAAAAAAACAAGTTTGCTCCACCAGAGATAGCGCTTTGCACATTTTTTTGAGATTGTGGTCATTAATTTATTCATCTTCTTCAATCAAGTGTTCTGAAGGCACACAATTTTGGCACACATTGGATTTCTTTAATGGGCTGAAGGCCAATTCCATAGTGTTCTCAATGCCACTGCCATTAGCAAAGGAGATACACTTTTCTGTGGTGATTTTTCAATTTGTATCATGGCTGCTCCTAAAATCGACCTTGGTAACTCAATCAACAAACTCTTTTGCATTTGGCATAGTTGCAGAGAGAAATACGAATCCATAATTTTTTAGATGCTTCACAAAGTCTCATGGAATTAGGGTTTTCAGTAAAGGGAGTCTTCAACTCTCATGCACAAAACAGTGAACAATGACGCTGCTTGATTTTGGGGATGAGAAAACATCTTCTTGAAATAAAATAAAATAAAATAAAAACATGAATGTGTTTGTGGAAAAATGAGGAAGAAGATGCATGCATCTGGAAGGAGATGCGTGCCTTTGGTAGCGATGGGCAGAGATGAATGAGTTGCAGCTTGGGGTTAGCTATGAATGGATGTTGCCAAATTTTATGAGAAAAAGTGGATTGGAAGATAAATGCTGAAGCACGAGTGGTAAATGGTGAAGGCGTAGGCACAATACCTAATTTGGCAGAAGCATGGGAAAATGGAGCAATCGGGTAGCGCTTAGAATGGATTGGAGTGCATTCAAATTAATGGGTGGATTTAGGGTTTGAGGGAGTCACACCAATGGTAGGAAATGAAAAGGCGTACATGCTATGCAGAGCGGTGCATGTAGCTATCAAGGACATGCATGGAGTTTGGTATTGGTAGCGATGATGGAGATCCTCTTAGCAGAAGCATGCATGAAGGAAGCCAAAAAGTGGAGCAAATCTTGGCAGCCTGCAGGAAGGAGGGAATGCATAGAGCCATGAATGGCATGCAGTATGAGAGAATCTACAGGAATATGGGCGCAACCAGAATGCAGCCATGGGGAGCGCTGCACTGGCAAAGTCAAGCAAAAACCAAAAACCAAAAACCTAAAAACATGCAGCAAAGAAATGTGCGACTAACAGGTAGTGAGAATAAAATAGACAGTTAGGTTTTAGGCACAATGCCCATTAGATAGCAAAAGCAAAACAAAATAAAAAATCAAGGTAGGTCTAGGAGCGAACTGCTCTCATACCAATTGATTTTCCGTTAATGGAAGATGGGCAGGATCTGGTAGCAAAGATCAGCAAAGATCGGAGGTGAGGCTAGGAGAGCCTCACCTCTCAACTCAGAAAACCAAAAGAACACTTAGTCCTAAAATAGAATGAAAGACACAAAGAAAAGGCACAAGAAAGATTGAATACTTCATTAGGAGGCCAGATGTCTTTTTATAACAATTACAAAGAGACCTCATTGATGAGGCCAAAACGAGCACAATAAATGCTGCTCATTATTTATACTAATATCTAATATATCTACTTAATACATTGCCGAATACATAATGGGGAGCATGGGCCTCCCATACAGCCCAGTTTGACTGTGATTCTTCTACTGCATTTGCAAATAGTTACTAAATAAACATAAAGGAATATGTAAATAACATAACACAGTTTATCCTTCAACATGTTTTGACTTGAATAAAAGAATAATCTATTGTATAAATATACAACATCTTATTTACTAGAGTATTCTCTTAACATAATAATTCTTCTACTTGTACTATATTACTGCTGTTTCTTTTCCAGTAAATTTACATAAATAAACTTGTAAAACAATAACATAACCATTTTTTTGTTCTTTTTAATAAAAACCTGCATACTGAAATAAAATACTCCGCCATTATGAATTGTAGAACCACATCTATTCAATTCAGGCTCTTATCATTTTCTTCATTTACTTTAAATACTAGGCATGTGCTGGAGTACGGCCTGGTCTTTCCAGGTGTGGAAAAACACATATTAGAATTATTTTCAATCTATTCAGATTCATTTCTTCAATAATCTAAATATTAATAGCTCTAGCATTTTACAACTGAGTATTTGACATTCATTTAATAGTCAGATTCATATTTAACTATCTAGCACAGTAAAAACAAAATAGTGTAGAACCTAATTAGGATAGACAACAACAACGTTAGGAGGGTGTTCCTCCCTACCAACTCTTGGAGAGCGCTCAAACAACGCTTCCTCAGGACCCCCAAGCCGGTTCCTGGTCTTCTTGGCTGAGAACTAGTGGAGCATGCAAACAATAGACTAGTCCAATGACTCAGTAACACTCTGAACTCAGCAGTAAGATCCCTCAGCTGAAAAGCTACACTAGATCACTTAGCAGTTAACCCCTCAAACTCTTTCCACAATTCCCTTCCATTGAATTTCTTTGAAGTAAATTCACCTGAATTATCACTTCTCTAGAATGAGCAGCCTCATCTCTCTTCAATGGGTATTTTTATAAAGATTGCCTAGGTCTTTTGGGTCAGTTGTCATTAATTGAGCCACTTGTTCTGATTCCACTTTCTTGGGCAATCATGACCCCAAATGTAGGGAGGTTGCCACATGCAATAGTTGGAAGTGGTTTGAGGATGCTGCCACATGTCTGATTTCTCTCCACCCAGTCTCCTCCACCAATTTGACTAGTAAACACTCTTTTAATAGCTCTTCTAAGCTGTTGTCTCCACCTTTCTTTATTTATAATTAAAATATTCAGGATTACATTAAATATCCTTAACTCTGTTGAGTCATCAATTACAAATTAGCATAAAATTTAACATATTGTACTCAAACAAAATCAAATAAGATAATATTATTTTTGCAAAAATTGGGGTATGTGACATACACACCCCCTTAGAACATAACATCGTCCTCGATGTTATTTATTCTTCATCCTCAGAATTTCTCTAGAACAGAATTGGATATGTATCTCACATTTTACTTTCCAATTCCTAGGTGGCTTCCTCTAGACTAAGGTGCTTCCATTGCACATTCACCTGTCTAATGGTGTGGTTCCGAAGTGTGATCTCCCTCCCCCCGAGGATACAGTCCGGTTCCACCAGAAAATCTCCTTCTAGTTCCACCTGTACATCATTCCAATCAACAACATGAGTAGCATCATGAACATATTTCTTTAATACAGAAATGTGAAAAACATTATGTACTCTTAAATTTGGTGGTAATGCTAATTGATAAGCTACTTGTCCAATCCTAGATAGTATTTCAAATGGTCCACAATAACGATGTTCTAGTTTTGCACAACTTTCCAATCTCAGAGAGCTCTTTTTTTGCCTCACCTTGATGAACACATGTTCACCTACCTGAAACTCCTTTGGAGTTCTTTTAAGGTTTGCTTGACTTTTCTGTCGATCCTGGCAACTTTTAGATTACCTTGTACATGCTTTACAATTTCTTCCATTTCCTTTAACAGTTCAGGACCTAATACCAATCTATCCACCGGATTACTCCAAGAGATAGGAGTATTACATTTCCTACCATACAAAATTTCGAAAGGACTAAATCTCGTTGATGCCTGATAATTATTATTATAAGAAAATTCTACCAGATATAAATAATCCTCCCATTTACTTGGTTTGTCTTTCACATACAATCTTAATGTGGAAATTGAACCCAGGTGTTAGAACAATTACACTTGCAAAAATTGCCAATTACACACAAAGGAGACTGAATATGGAGCAGAACACTAATCTATATTGAATAAGTGTACAATATCCAAACCTGTGAAGTCATAAGCTACCACAATAAATAATTACATGAGAGATTCGAATGCATTGGGATTCCATTCAAATTAGTCAAAAGCAGGCTTACTAAATCTAGTCAAATTCCCCATAGGTGCATAAAGCAGTTTCCAAATCTGCCTAGGAGCTCACGAATTGGAAAAATCAATTAGGAAAGATAATAGGTGATGGAAGGAAAACTCATACATGCTTTTATTAGGAGAAAAGAGAGGAGGATGATGAGGTAAAAAAACAAGTCAACTTCACCTATTCATACTTTCCAAATTGCCTTAAAACTCAGTAAAAGCAGCAATAAAGCAGAAAAAGCAGATATGCACTAGGGAGGTTCAGGAATAAAGAATAATTGATTCCAAGGTGTTTCCCAAGCACTCCATGACTCATTTTTAGCATGTTTGACCATCTAGGACATGTGGAGGACAACTTGCATAGAGTGGAATATGGAAACTAGGCAAATAAGACAAAAATGGATTAATTAATGTCTAAGGTAGCTAACTATGGGTTGATTATTCTAACACCCCCCCTTAAGCCTAACTTATGAGTAAAATATTAGTAAATTATAGGGCCTAGAAACAAGGCTTAGTCACCCTTTACATACTGCATGTCCATTTAAACAAGGAAAGAGGCAAAAACCCAGGGGGAAAAATCCTCCCTTAAACATGGACAGTAAAACAAAATTTGAAAATATTGTCATCAATCATGCTTCACAACATGATCAGCAATCCTCAGCAGTGATTTGAGATTGCTGAAAGTCTTCTCACAAAAAAATTTGGTGAATATGTCTGCTACTTGTTCTGAAGATGAACAGAAGAGTAGGTGAATGGTGCCATCATGCACAAGCTTTCTGATGTAGTGCATATGGATCTCAATGTGTTTGGTTCTCTGTTTCTGAACTAGATCATTGCAGATTCGAATGATACTTTGATTATCACAATAGATAGTAGTTGAGTATTCTTATTCGAAGCCACACTCACCAAGTAACCCCTGCAACCATAAACATTGAGTTGCTGCATTTACAACTCCTCTATACTCTGCTTCTGTAGATGAGAGTGCAATGACACTCTGTTTCTTGCTTGAACAGCTGATTGGTTCTTCAGCAAGCATGAACACATATCCTAATGTTGAATTTCGATCTGTGTTGTCACCTGCCCAATCACTATCAGTAAACCCAATCAAATCAAGATCGGATTTAGCTTTGTAGAAGATCCCATGAGTCCTTGTTCCCTGAACGAAGTTAAGGATCCTTTTGGCTGCTCTCCAATGGATCTCATGAGGCTAATCCATGTATCTTGAAGCCACAATTACTGCATAAGAAATATCAGGTCAATTATGTGTAAGGTACAGCAAACACCTAATCAGTTTCCTATACAGTGTATTATTTACCATAGGAGAAGAACCTGCTTCTTCAAGCTTAACTCCTGAAAGGAAGGGAGTCTTGCTTGGATTGCAATATTTCATGTTGAAATTGTTCAGAAAATCCAAAGCATACTTGTACTGATGTGATTTTATTCCATGTTTTGTTTGAGCAATCTCGAGACCCAAGAATTGGCTCAATAACCCCAAATCAGTCATAGAAAATGCATGGTTCATTGCATCCTTCAAGGAGGCAATTTCATTCTTTGAGCTTCCTGTAATGAGAAGGTAATCCAAATACAAGACAATAATCATCAAAGAACCATGCATTAGCTTCAAATAAACATTAGGATCATACTTGCATCGAACAAAACTGAATGATAGCAGAAAGCCATCAATCTTCGCATACCAAGCCCTGGGGGCTTGCTTAAGCCCATACAATGATTTATTTAGCCTGCACACAAGAGATGGATTAGTAACAAATACTTGAGGCTGATGCATGTAAATATCTTCAGTAATATATCCATTTAGGAAATCACACTTCACATCCATGTGATTTACCTCCCACTACTTCGAAGCTGCAATGGCTAAGGCTAGCCTGATGGAGTCCATCTTTGCCACTGGTGCAAAGGTCTCATTATAGTCTATACCATGTACCTATGAGTAGCCCTTGGCTACCAATATTGCTTTATATTTCAAAGGTGAACCATCAGCAGAAAACTTAGTTTTGAAAACCCACTTACATTGAACTTGCTTCCTCCTTGGGGGAAGATCAACCAGCTCCCAAGTTTTGTTCTTATGGAGTGAGCTGAATTCTTGTTTCATGGCTGTTTTCCATATTGGATCATCTACTGCATATTCATATGTCTGTGGGTCTGATTCAACCATCATATAGTATTTCTCTGCAAACAAAGGGTCTTTCATACACAGGGCACTCTCAAACTGAGATCTAGTCCTCCTAGAATCACTAGGATTTCCAGCTAGTTCCCCAGCTGCATGAATGGTCTTTGCTGCCAATTTTGGTCTTGTAGGAATGTTAGGATATGCAATTAAATCATAATTATTAGACATATCAGAATCAGAAAACTCATTTATCTCTTCACTTACATTCAGTGGTTTTGGTGGTGAAGAAGACTCTCCAACTTCAACTGCTACTAAAGGCTCTTATTGGAACTGAACACTCCTTTCAGTGAAGGATTTGTTTGTGCTCAAATTGATTAGCTTGTACCCTTTTGAATCTTCTGAGTACCTAGCAAATAGACACTCTTTTATTTGGGGCTCCAAAGCCTTCCTCTTTTCTATTGGAATTCTAGCCCAAGCCCTTGAGCCAAAAATCCTGAAATGGGTCACATCTGGCTTGTGCCCACTCCATGCTTCGAAGGAGTCATACCATCAAGCTGTTTATGAGGAACCCTATTCTGGAAATAGGCTGCATAGTTTATAGCTTCGGCCCAAAACTTTGGTGGAAAAGTCTTAGCCTCCATCATGCAGGTTGCCATCTCTTTCAGTGATCTGTTCTTCCTCTCAGCAACACTATTTTGCTGTGGTGTGTAAGGGATAGAATGCTGCATTTGCACAATATTGAATGAAATCATACTTGACATACTCACCACCATTTTCAGATCTGAGGACCTTGAGTTTCCTCCCATACTGGTTTTCAACCAAAGCCTTAAAGACTTTGAAGAGGCCAAAAACTTCAGACTTATGCTTCAGGAAGTAAACCCAGCAGTACCTGGAAAAGTCATCTATGAATGTCAATGCATATTTGGACTGACTCATTGACATATGAGGAAATGGGCCAGAAACATCACTATGGATCAACTCAAGAGGTACAGAGGTTCTCTCATGACTAGGTTTCTCAAATTTATGCTCTGGGTGTTTTCCTAAGATGCAACCTTGACAGACTCCTTTGGAAAACTTAATCTTTGGTAACCCTATGACCATTTATTTTTCACTAAGATCAGAAAGATACTTGTAGTTAAGATGGCCAAATATTTCATGCCAAAGCTTACTTGCCTCATTAGCATGAATCAGAAGAGCAGAGGGGTTTGAGTAGGGTAGGAAATGTGAGAACATGTATACCTTCGAAGTGTGATTTGCAACTCCTTTTGCAATGAATTTACCACTTGAGATATCTGTGATCTCAACTTCATCAAGGGAGAATATGACCTTCTTTGGAGACCCTATGTGGGTCATCTGATACACTTACAAGAGGTTAGAAGTAAGACCTGAAACATACAATACATTGTTCAACTTACCATGGTCAAGATCAATCCTCCCTTTGCCCAAAATTTCAGTGAGAGAGTCATCTCCTAGTACTATTGGTGGACCTTTCGACATGTCAAGTCAGGTGAATGCCTCCTTGGTCGAAACCATATGTCTTGAAGCTCCAGAATCAATCATGAAACTAGGTGAGCTTGATGTGCCAGCAACCAAGGCATGAACTCTCTCTCCATCTTTGTTGTACATGAATAAACACCTTATAACCGAAGGTTTGGGGTTACCAACATACTCATAAAACTTGCAGGAAATCGACTCTAGAGTACAAAAAAGGAAATAAGAGGATAGAAAAGACTCACTCGATACACGATGGTTGATCCTAGCTTTGTCTTCTTCCTCTCTGCTTCTTCTCCAAAGCCTTCAGGGATGCTTCTCCTTCACCTATCAAAATCAAATCCTCTAAGTGCAAGATGATACATGTATATAAAACAGGTTAGATAAATCACATACAGAGTGCTTAATCATAAGTATTCATCAAACCATAATACATGAAAGATATTCTAGACACATATGGAAGAAGGATTCTCTCTATTAACAATAGTGAATGAGTTCAGATTACAACCCAATGCCTGATACACGGACTCCTCTGCAACCAAAGGATTCTGAGTTCCACTGCTCCAAATACTTCTGAATAGACTCCACCAGCATAACTTTGCTCTCCAAGTGTGATTGATTAATACCCTCCCTGAGGCCTTTATTTATACTTATTGAAATAAGCTAGTTTCGAGGGTTGAGGAGGTTGAGAAAGTTAAGATAGTTATAGTTAAGGGCTTAACAAATCTTAGATAATCGCGATTTATTATTTTTAATTTCAAAGGAAGGTGTACGCGGGTATTAATACTGGTAACTCGTGTATGACACACGAGCTGCTCTAAGGGGAACCTGGGTACAAATCTGTACATGAGATGCAATTACCGATACTCGCGTACAACACGCGGCATGCTTTAATAAAAGGCGCGTATGTACGTGAGTTGCATATAGGAAGAGGCACATACACGACTTGACATATTTAAAGGTAAAAATAACGAGCTGGATGGATGATAAATGTAGTTCATAATATGCCCATCTATAGTGTTTTAGGAAACCTTCAATCCATAAATGTCCTTTTGTGTGCCAACATAGGGAATGTCAGCACTTAGACGGAGAAGTGCCATTCAGGTGGATAACAGATGCCCCCTAATGTGTGAGGTCAGAGGGAAGCGATGGCCGAAATACATTATAATCTTTATCTTTGGAGAACTCAGAAATCCAATGGAGCAGAGGTAGTACCTGAAACAAATACATAATAATGTCATATACAAAGTCATATCTGAGGATACTATGTTCAATATACTGGAACACTAGCTCCTTTACAATATTTGAGTACATCATATGATATGGGTATTAAACCACACATATTACAAAGGTGGATCGAAGCCACAATATACAATAATGATGAGTATTGAAAGATTTGGAAGTTGTGTACATGAATAGAACATAATATTGCACAACTTAGTCCATAGGTGAGGAACTAAGGTCTTCATAAACTATCCCAAAGAACCAGTACAATCCAAGCCATGTGAATAAAGGTAGGTTGAAGTCGAACATGGAAACAATTCAACAATTTGTCAATCAATAAGTAATAATTAACAACTGAAGCAAAGGAATTCACCAATGATGAAAGTGAATCCTGAGGTACGATCGTCAAAACTCTAGGTCTTCATCATCAGGAAGTACTGAAACAGAACCATGATGTGATAGGGAAGGCAATAGATCCTCCAATGGATCACAAGAGTGACTAGGAACTGGGTAAAAGAAGGGAGACACAATGGATAACAGATATAACAATGATGGGATCAGGATAAAGATCAAACATTGGGTTGAATCCTTGAATAGTAAGCATGACACAGAGATGACCCAAGGAAACATTTTACTCATATATAGAACAACTAGAATTATCTGATATGTAGAAGACATGATCAGATTCCCTAGGTATAACGGACAATAGGAGGAGTAGGAAACTTAAAGTAATAGCTAAACGAAAAGTGAGCACTGAGACATGGGTATCGAAAAAAATAGAGAGTGCTATGTTCAAGGATGACATGCTGCCACTACTGAAAACAAGAGAAAACTTCTTCCTTACCTTCCCTGTTAAATTTTAACGAGTCCAGGAAAGTCAACTCGGATCCCTCTTCATTTTTTAACAAGCTTGAAGAGACGGGAAAATAATGCTTGATAGTGTCACTGATTCGTGGGTTTAATGAGCCCAAACTAGTATATGCTCAGTTGGTGTTTTCACATTTAGAGAGTCTGAAAACTCCAAAGAAGACTCCGGGGGGGGGTCCTTTTTCGTCCAATTTAGTCTCCTGAGGCCGAAAAAGTATAAAACATACCACAGAAGAACTCTCTTAACTTCCGTAGAAGAAAAGGTGAACCTTTTTCGTACTTAGTCAGGGAGGTCCGAAAAAGGTTAAATTACCACCTACCCAATGCTCCTTCCAAAACAGCATAAAATAGCTTGAGTTTTACGAGTGTGAAGGAAAGCAAGATCACTCGAAAAGATCCATTTGATTATGAGAAATGGGGCTTACAACAATAAACTCGTTGCTTTGTTCTTAAGTGTTTAACGAGCATGACAAAGACACAAAGTACACTAGGAATCTTTTTCATGTTTAGGTCCAGAGCACGAAAAAGAGAAAACTAATCTCAAACCGGGTGTTCCTTTTCCATAGATTTAGTTCCTCAGGTCTAGAAAAGTGATAAACCTATGCCTGAGAATACTCTTCTCAATTCAAAATAGAAAAGAGAGGGATCCTTTCTCGTATTATTCTGCATGGTCCGAGAAAGAGATAACCTACCACCAATGTGAATGCCCATTCACATATTCTTAATGAGCTTGAATGGATGAGTTAACTCGGCAGTCAAGTCTATTTTGAAGGAGTTAGACCTGGGCCTAAAGAAACTCCATAAGGGCGGGGAGTCCTATAAAGGGATAGCTTGTAAAAAGAGATTCCAAAGAAGCTCTATTTGGTGTGAAAAATAGCTAAAAGGATACCCCTGTACCTGAAACAGTTGCGGCATGAGTATCAAAGGACATCATAGGTTTTAAAGGAAGATACTCATGAAAAAAGGGTCCTATCCATAGAAGAACAATGGTAAAAACAGGAAACTAATGGTTTATAATACCATAGTCCGTGGAAAAATGTTGATTGCTAAGGTTAATGTGGATTGAATATAGATGCCAAAAATGTATTGGAAATGACAAAACCACCCTATGGGAGCAAAAAACACTTTATAATGATGAAAAACCTGTTTCAAGGCAAAAAGAAATATGGTATTAGTTAAATAGATTTCAAACTATAGGAAAAAACCCACTTTGAGAAATAAAATTTCTATAAATAGTTCAAAATCGAAACAAAACTCACCATTTGAATTTTTAGCCATAAAAAGCAAGTTTTTACCTCTACCTTCATTCGATCGTTGTGGACAATCTAGTGGACGAAATCAAATTCCGCAAGTTGCAAGTAAGCCTACACCCCGAGCTCTTCATTTTGATCCTAGCAATTATTAATTTTGAGTCCCAATTTCATAATTAAAAGGATCCTAAAGCATGTCATGGCACATACATGGGTTCACAGTGTAAAGACTTGCGGACATGCATTCTGTACGCGGGTTGTCTGTAGAGATAGTCGCGTACAGTACGCGACATGTCTAACTAGACAGTCGCATGTACTGTGTGAAGTATAAAAAGCTAAATATAGTCAATTTTTTTTTGAAATTTGATATAAAATTAATGAATCAAATTACTTGTTTTGATAGGTGTGAAGATGGTGCTGGAATGGAGGGAATGGGAACATGAAACAATGGACCAAGAAGTGCTCCAAAGTGCGCCCACCATACATGCATTCCAAACGAGTGGGCTATTAAATTTCTTTTGCACATCACCCATGCGGGGCAATGTCCGCCTATTAGAGTTCATGATAAATTATTGGGATCATGATTTGGGGATGTTCGACCTACAGGGTGAGACTTTGGAGATTACTACTAAGGACATGTATTGCATTACTGGTCTGTCACGACGAGGAGCACCGGTCAACTTATAGGGAACCAGTAGAGGTGGTGACCCTTTAAGTGTCCAGAACTATATAGATGTGTTTTTCACACCAGGTACCCAAAAGAGAGGGAGTTGTGTCCCTATTGCACATATCCGTGACTTTACACTATAGGTACTTACAAGCACCATCATGAGGATTGCAGGATCCTCCTCATTACATTTGGCTACACGGAACCAAATGAGGTTGGAAGTAGATTGTTTACATGGTGCCCTCTATGATTGGTGTTCGGGAGTTGTTCCTATCATGAAAAGACAACTTTTCGATTGCAAGAGAGGAAGGTGAAAGAACTTTGGTTATTCTAGCATATTGGTTGCCTTCTTCTTCTTCGAGAGTACTAGGGTTGATCCCTTCCATACCTCTACCAGTCCGATCTCCACGTCAACCGAGACTGAGTAGATGGGGAGACATGTTCCTCCATCAAGGAGGAGGAGACACAGTGCATAGTGTATATGATGATGATTTCTATATCTGGTGGGAGCGACAGCTACCGGCACTAAAACAATTTCCATATGCTGGCATGGATTTTCGAGGTGACCCAGACCTTGTCCTCCCTCCCAGAGGAGCATGCGGAGAGCTAGGTAAACAATTTTTAACTTTTTAACATTTTTAAAACTTTTATGAATTTTAAAATGATAGATATATACATATGTACAAGTCTTAATCCTATAAATGTGTCAAAATATAGATATTGGACCGGTCCGCCCTGAGGGGCATCCACGCATGTTTGTTTGTCCTGTCATAGGCGAAGATCTGGGGCTGATCAGGGTTCTATAGGGGAAGCTGGATAGGCTGACCCAAAGAGTTCCCAACTTGCGGATAGAGCATATCCCGACCGCCATGCAGGAGTTCGTTGTTGGGGTCCCACCGGTCTAGTTACGCCTTTTCAGGCGAGTGGCCAGAGCGGTGCTTGTATACATAGATGTTGTGGAGGCTACCGAAGTCGAAGAGGTTGAGGAAGCCAGAGTACGGAAAGATCATGGGGACCAAGGTGGTCTTGCTTAGATTTAGGACATTTTGATGGACTGCGATCCACATTTTTGTATATTTTTGTATATTATGATGGGATCTAAGGATCGGACTCGACCTATCTATGGACAGATATTTTACATATATATATATATATATATATTGTTGTTGTTTTCGGTTTATTTACAAGTGTTTTCTATGTGCATGCTGTATATTTTTATGAAATATATGTTAGATGCCAATCTAAAATGTAATTAGCATATGCATTAGTCAATGAATTCTGATTCCGTGGAATGTGATTGAATATAATAAATTCAAAATTTCTTTCCAAAAACTGAATTTGCATGAACTGACGTAATAGAATAGGATTTCGTACCTGATAAGCTCGATTGAGCTGGGAAACCACCAACTGAGAGTCTAAACGAACCTAGAGCTGGGTGATACCACGTGACAAAGCATCCCATAGAAGCTCAATTACAGCCCTATACTCAGCAACATTATTAGAAGCAGAACCTAAACAAGCGCCTCCTGTGGCAACTAGTTGTCCTGAGGGAGAGTAAATGACCCATTCTACTGAAGCTAGATTGCAAGTATGGCGACTGGAACCATCATCAAACCCTATATACCTTTCAGAAGACATATGCAACAACCAGTAGATGGTATAAAAAACAAAACCGACAACCTAATGTACATAAAAAATACATACAATAAAAATACAAGAAAAAGTGCTAAGCCTAAGCATAGTACTTCTTCAGGTAGAGCCCATTTCTAGGCTCGGGCAGCTTGTTCCCATCAAAATCAACTAACTCATATCCGCCCTTCTTTAAGACTTTCGACATGACATAAGGTCCTAACCACATGGCCTTGAATTTTCCTTCCCCCAGGGGTTATTTGTCTTGGTCCCAAAGCAAGACAAGTTCCCCCTCAGAGAAAACCCGAGGTTTGACTGATTTATCATATTGAGTTTTGACCCTATTCTTATGAGCTTGATTAGCGGTCAGCGCATCTCTACGCTGTTCATCAAGTTGTTCTAAATGTACCAGACGTTCCTCAAGCTCCATCGTATCAGGTAACACATGAATAGATATCTTTAAAGACAGGATTTCACACTCAATCGGAGTAACTGCTTCCACTCCATGAATGAGTTGGAAAGGGGAGAAACCCGTAGCAGTTTTTATGTTAGTTCGGTAGGCCCAAAGAGCAGGATATAGCATGATGTGCCAGTTAGAACGGGTTGCATCAATTGTATGTTTAAGGATAGTCTTTAAAGTCTTGTTTACAGCCTCAACCTGACCATTTGCTTGCGGATAGTACGAAGATGAATGTTCTTGTCTGAACCCAAGCATAGTGGTCAGTTCCATCATCATGCTATTTTGGAAATGACTGCCATGGTCAGTGACAATCAATTTGATTATACCAAACCGTTCTATAATCTGATTGAATACAAAGAAAGCTGTTGTTTCCCCGTCGGCTTTAAAAGTAGGCATTGCCTCTGCCCATTTTGTAAAATAATCAACAGCGACAATGATGTATTTATGCCCCCCAGCTGAGGCTGGGTTGCATGTCACGTAATCAATCCCCCATTTCATGAAGGGGCCTACTGAGACAACGGGAAAAAACAAAGCAGGATGTGACAACATTTTCCTGGTGTAAAGCTGACAAGGGTGACAATGCTTTACTACTTCCATACAATCTTTGAAGACTGTGGGCCAGAAATAACCGGCACGTAGTATCTTTTGGGTCGTTGCTAACCCAGATAAATGACCCCCACAGGCTCCACTATGGAAATCATTTAGGACAATCTCTGCCTCCTCATGGGTAAGGCATCGACGCAAGAGGGAATCTACCCCTCTTCTATATAATGCATCTCCTATGATGAGGTAGTTCTTAGCATGAAGGCGTAATTTGCGTCATTCCTCCCGTGTGGAAGTTGCAGGATACTTCAAAGTCTGGAGATATATAAGAATATCCCCATACCAAGGATCAGAGGTGGATATCAAGAAGATGTGCTTATCTAGGAATGAGTCATATTCAACGACTACATCTTCTTCAGTAGAAAATTCTACTATAAGTTCAGCAAAAACTAAGGACTTCTTAGACTTAGCAGACTGAAAATCCAAGTCAAACTCTTGAAGAATGAGTATCCGTTTGTTAATTTCCCCCCCAACAATCCATCAGGATAAAACATATTGAAACAGATTCACATCCGCCACTACTGTTGTGGTCCTTAGTAAAATGTAGTGACGTAACCTCTGAACAACATAAACAACTGCTAAGGCTAATTTATCAACATTGGAGTATCGAAGTTCAGGTCTGGCCAAAGCACGGATAAGATAATAAATGACATGCTCTACAACCTTATCGTCCTCCTGGACTAGTACTACCCCAATGGTTGACTCAGACGCGGCCAGATATAAAATAAAATCCCTAGAATAATCTGGCGGACGCAATAAAGGTGCCGACAACAAAGCTTTTTTCAATGCCTTGAAAGCAAGTTATGCGGTTTCATCCCATACAAATGGGGTGTCCTATTTGAGTAGGCGCATGAAACCCTTAATAATCTTGGCATAGTTAACAATAAAACATCGAAGAAAATTAGACTTTCCTTGCAGGCTTTGAAGTTGCCCGATGGAACGAGGAGGAGGAAGATTTACAATGGCCTCAACTTTTAATGGATCCAACTGGATGCCTCTACTAGAGACAATGAACCCGAGCAATATGCCTGACTCGACACAGAATACACACTTGTGGGGATTCAAGCGGATTTTCTAATGTCTGTATCTCTCAAATATCAACCGTAAATGATCTAGATGTTGGATCCTCTTACGAGAATGGGCAGGCAAATCATCGAGGTATGGTTTAACAATAGCTTTAATATCATGGAAGGCAAAGTTCATATCCCGTTGAAAGGTTGCCCCAGCATTTTTCAATCCAAAGGGAATTTTCTTGTACACGAAGGTACCCCAAGGACAAATAAAAGCAGTTTTATGTTGGTCTTCCGGTTTTATTTGAATTTGATTGTATCCAGAGAAACCATCCATAAACGAGAACAACTCACTTCCCACACAAGCATCTATAATCTGGTCTATAAATGGTGTGGGATAGTTATCCTTAGGATAGGCTTTATTCAAATCTCTAAAGTCAGTATAGACACAAATAGTCCCTTGCTTCTTATCGACAGGAACAGGGTTGGATACCTACTCTGTCAAAGCTATGGGATAGATAAAACCAGCCTTCGACATCTTTTCAACTTCAACCTTTACAGCCGCCGCTTTGCGCAGGTTAATAGGTCTTAACTTTTGTTGAACTGGTTTGGCATCAGGATATGTTCAGATTTCGTGTTCAACAATCGATGGATCTATGCCTGGCATCTCCTCATATGACCAGGAAAAGACATCGCGGAATTCCTTAAGCAGGGCAGTATAGATAGAAATCTCTTCAGGAGAGCAATTTGCACCTATGTATATGTTTTCCATGACATCAAGGTTTACAGAGATGTTAATAGGTATAGTGGCGGAAATATTTTCCATATTCCTCTCGGAAAACCTTCTTTCCCTGGGTAAGGGATTGATAGGCATATCAACATCTTCTGATAGTCTCAAACAAAACTCTTGATTTTCTATTCTTCTTAGTTCTGGAAGAAAATAGGATCGATGGTGAAGATCCTCACAAATATTACCACATCCACTCATAGCTTCCAAAATGGCTTCATCAGAAGGTAAAACTATGTCTAAACAATCTACATAGTGTGAAGAGTTTTTAGCCCATGCGGGCAAATAGACTTCTTCCATATCTTCCGAGACTGTTAGAGGATCTGGAATGGGATCAACAGTGGCTTGAGTGATGGTTTGATAAGCTACCTCCATTGTCGATAAGGGCACTTCTGGTTCGTGGGGGGATGAGAGAACCCAAGGATCAGTCCTATCAACCATCATAACTATGGAACTCCCCACACTAGTAGAACCAATATAATTAACTGGGGCTGGAAGATCAAATGTGCCCATCAATGATGTGTACATTCCAGCCCCCAAGCTCTGTGCAGCAGGTTTGACCTGATCAACCAATGGCATAGTGGACTCATTAGACTCTAAACAAACTTTTCGAGTATAATCAAGTTGATCAATAGTAACCAACTTGCCCTCATGTGGAAAAACCACTACACGAAAAACTGCCAACGCAATAGCAGACATCTTGTAAGTCCAGTTTCTTCCCAGAAGCAGATTATAGTCCAAAGGAGCATCAATCACTTCTACTTCAACAGACACTGCTTTGCCTGCCAGCTTAATTTCAAAAGCCGGCAGGATACCATGCTGACGGAAGGACCTTCCATCAAAATCAGTAAGTAGAGTGTTTGACAGGACCAACTCTAGGGATCTGAGAGCTTTCCAATAGGTTAAGGACATAACGCATGTAGAAGCACCCTCATCAACAAATTTTCTTCCAATGGTCTTTCCACCATGGATGAAATCTATTGATAAGGCTACATGGTAAGGTAGGCGAATTTTAACATCAGACAAATGAAATTTCTCCATGAGACTCGATGAATCCATGCCGCCTAAAGCTGCTAAGAGGGCATCCTGCTGGGCAAGACAACTCTGTAGCACCTCTAAAGCTGATATTGCACACGGGGTTTGGGATAAATCTTCAACCACGGAGTAGTTTGAAGCAGCTCTATCATTAGGGTTATGCAAGGTATTATTGAAAACACCTTTTGGTATTTTCGGCATAGTTTCAGCAGGTTTCTCTATTGTGAGAGGGTTAGAAGTTTCACCTACAGCTTTACCCTTCTCAGAAGTCTCTTTCTCATAATTTTTATTCCTCGTCTATAACAAAGTCGAAGATCAAACCATGTTGATATAGTTTGGGTCAGGGACATTTTGAGTGCCCCGTGCTACATTAGAAGCTGAAGCAGAGTTCTGTCCTTGGGGAAAGGGATCCTTCAGGACAGCCAGTTGTTGAGCTTTAAGCAGCTTCTGGGTTTGTTCCATAAGGGGACAAAGGTGAGTAAGGTGGTCCTCGTGGCACAACTTGCATGGGAACTTAACCTTCTTCTTTTCTTTCTTTCCCCCATCAGCATTATTCATGGGCTTCTGCTTGTTTTGGTTTCCCTCTCCTTTCTTTCCTCTCTTTTTCTTCCCGCCGGGCTGCTGATTGCCCTTCTGAGAGGTTTGTGAAAAAACATTTGCACTTTGAGGGGAGGGGGCAGCCTTTGCTACCTCTGCTGTAGACTGCTTGACAAACAACTGATAAATTTGCTTAGCCAAAGATTCTATGGTGGGAGAGTTAACAGACCCAACCACACCATCGGCATGGGGTCCAGGCTTAGGCTTCTCCGCATCGCGCGTAGGCCTCGGTGCCTCAGGGATAATCTCATGTAAGATCCCAGATTGTGAATAAATCAAATCCAATTGTTGGGCCCTGAGAATGGCTTCTTCTTCATTCGTCACTCCTGAGGTGGATACGTCCTTAGATATGTAGGGCAACAGGGATTTAAGGAACCACTTTAAAAGGAACTCAGGAGGGATAGTGGCTTTTATAAGGCTCTTTCGCCTCCTCCACTCTTGGATATGCTCCGAGATGTGGGTATCCTTGTTCTGCCTAAATGTAGATAATAAGTCCGTTCCAAAATCATATCGAACCGGAAGCTGAAAGTGGCTAAGAAATGCACTAGCCAAGTCCCAGAAACTACTGAAAGCAACAGAAGGCAATTCAATATGCCTTTTTGCCATGGTATTTGTTAAGGTTCTTTGGAACAAACTCAACCTAACTGAATATTCATTCAGTGAATTCAAAGAACACCATAAATGGAATGTAGTGGCATGAGCCCCAGGATCTTCACCAACTTTTCCCCCAAATTTAGGGATGTCCGATGGTAATTTGGTGGGAACAAGTGGCCACGAGGGGTCATGCCTCACCGGGTCATTCATCAAATTTGAAAAATCTGGCAAGTTTAATGTTTCCAGGAATGGAAGTTTGGGTCGAACCGGGGTACTAAATGTGCCAGCTTGGGGATTAGAGGGACCTGCCCCCGAATGCCCATAGGTAAAAGTGGGGCTGCCCCCTGCCACCGGTTGCGAAGTGGGTATATTACTCTAAAACATATTCCATCCATAAGCCACAGGATTGTGTGTGGGAGGTGTAATATAAGAAGTTCAGTCCGTCCCAATCGAAACTGGGGTATGAAAGACAGGAGCTGGTATCCCTCCGTTAAATAACGAAAAGGGAGAGCTTGTAAATGGGACCAAAATCAGAGTTTGAAAACTTTTCCCATAAGAGGTATTGTTCCCAAACTGCACTCCTACATACAAAGGTGATGGGCCTACATATGGAGTGGATGGGGGAATGTGCCCCCCATTCCAAGGAAATCCTTGGATGAACACCAAGGATCCTACCAGACCACTCTGGGTAGTGTATGGAAAGGAAGAAGGAAGAGTAGGTATACTAGGAATGCCAGTAACCATATCACCAGAAGTACCTGATAGGTTTGAGTGAACCGGTGGTTGGACCACCCGGCTCGCTGGAGTCAAAGGTGTAGAAGGTATACTAGATCTAGGGGCACTTACCGGGGGAGGTAGTACCCCTTCAAATGGAACAGCTGAGGTGAAAAAAAAAGAACTTTCTTCTGCAGAAGACATAATCCTACCCACAGGGACACCTAAAACAGGTGAATCAAAAGGTCTAACCTGAACGATCACAGGATCGTTTAAATCAGTCAAGGGTGTGTTAAAATTCCTTGCAAACTCATCAGTATGCAAGTCTTCTATCTTGACTATATCAAGATCAAAACGGTTAGCTATAAGTTCCGGTTCACCTAGAACTTCACTTACTCCTACCGGTTCAAACGAACCGTCCGTGTCCAATCTCTGCCTTTAGGGTAGAGGTGGAGGTTCCAATGTGACGAGAGGAGGAAGGTTTCACAACCTTCTTGACCTTCTTATAGGTTGGTCCTCCATGATTGAAAATTTAACAAATCAAACCCTAAGGCCAACTAAACACAGGAAAAACTACAGAGCACACACTATAAAAAATCCTAAAGCCTCAAACAATCAATCAAGGGTGAAATATATGCTTTCCCGAAGAAAGCTGAAGAACGATTACTTGGCGTCCTTGAAGTGGTTCTTAGGCACAAGCGAAGGAATCACCCACCACCATCCCACACTTATAACAAGGGTTAGCTTCCAAGCCCATCCAAGGTGAACCATAAATAGCCTTCCGGTTTACCTAGGTATGAACCCTAAATGTCAAGGGACTAAAGGCTACCTTAGCTATACCAACAGTCTGGGGGGACAGTCGCAAGCCTGACTCGTACGCATGGGTAGGGTAGCTGAGCTCGAAACTCTGTCTAGGACAGAATCCCCAGATGCGTAAAATTCCTGATTTACGTTTTGACAAGGAATCAGAGGGTTATCTCCTCAGTCCAATGCCTCCGCGCGGCCTCGTGCTTGACTCCCTTTTAAGAGGAGCTTCCTAGATACAATTGATAAAGTCAAGGATTTACCTAAAGAAAGGTCCACTACGTCTAAATTTTAAAACTTATGGGAAGTTTACACTTCCTATCCCACAAGTCTAGCCTAAGCTAGTAGGTGAAAGGCCCCTAAAAATAAAAATTACTAGTAAATTTTAATTATTGCGTTCATTTTAAAGGGATTTTTCTTACTCAGAAGGAAATGGAGTGATGAACTATGGTGTTTTTGACTCGATAAGAAATAAAAAAAGTAAAGGTGTATTTTTTTTCAAAGCAAATTGCTACTATTTAAAGCAAACTTATTTTTCTTTTTGTAAATATAGGTTGATGAACAAATGCAAGCGATAAAGAGAAACTAAGACTATGTTTTTGTAGTTTTTGAGGTTATATTTTAAAACTGAAATGAAAACTACTTATGCAAAAACAAATGCAAAAGCTTGAAAATGTTTTTCTTTTCACTTTTTAAAAATGCTCAAACTCTACTATGCACCTAAAATGCACTAAACTTGAGTATACTTGGATCTAATCAACTGTATAAAATAAGCAAACTGAAGTAAACAAGTCAATACAACCAAGAATCAACCAACAAAGGAAGACTGAAAACCTAGCTTGGGTGTGTACGATGACAAGAAATCACTGTAAACTCACAAAGGTAAGTGAAAAACCAACCACTATCAAAAGATAGACTGGGAAAACAATGCCCAAAATCCTGATCACTGATTCGGACAGAGACACTTCAACCTATAACCCAAATAGGCCAACCTACTTCAAAATGCAAACAGAAGACAATCCAACCAAAATAAACCCAAGGGATTTACAAGAAAGCACAAAGTGTGGTCACCAAGGTCTTCAGACTAACTACACAGTATTCATAAAGAAATCCAACTAACAAACAGGAATTACAAAAGACAGGGACAAGCAAAACCCTAGCCTAAAAATCCTTATTTCCAGGCTTGTACGCGATTGTGTACAAGGGCAACTCGCGTACTGTACGCGACTGTCCAATAGAGAAAACCACGTATGTGGGCCTCTGTACATGATTGTCCAATAGAGCAAACCACGTATGCAGGCCTCTGTACGCAATTGTGTATGAGAGCAACCTGCGTACAGGTACAAAATTTTTCTCAAAAAACAAGAAAAATCCACAAGGCTTTCAAACACTATGGTAAGCATGAACCAGGATAAAATACCACACACAAAATTCAAGGCAAAGACTGGTCAGGGGTGACAGAAACAACCTAGAGCAGTTTGGGCTCCCTAACAGATTCACTAGTTCTGGTGTACAGGAATAAACACCTTATAACCGAAGGTCTGGGGTTACCAACATACTCATAAAACTTGCAGGCAATCGACTCTAGAGTATAGAAAAGGAAATAAGAGGATAGAAAAGACTCACCCGATACACGACGGTTGATCCTAGCTTTGTCTTCTTCCTCTCTGGTTCTTCTCCAAAGCCTTTAGGGATGCTTCTCCTTCACCTATCAAAAGCAAATCCTCCAAGTGCAAGATGATACATGTATATAAAACAAGTTAGATAAATCACATACAGAGTGCTTAATCATAAGTATTCATCAAACCATAATACATGAAAGATTTTATGGACACATATGGAAGAAGGATTCTCTTTATTAACAATAGTGAATGAGTTCATATTACAACCCAATGCCTGAGACAAGGACTCCTCTGCAACCAAAGTATTCTGAGTTCCACTGCTCCAAAGACTTCTGAATAGACACCACCAACATAACTTTGCTCTCCAAGTGTGATTGATTAATACCCTCCCCAAAGCCTTTATTTATACTTAGTGAAATAAGGTAGTTTCGAGGGTTGAGGAGGTTGAGACAGTTAAGATAGTTATAGTTAAGGGCTTAAAAAATCTCAGATAATCACGATTTAATATTTTTAATGTCAAAGGAAGGTGTATGCAGATATTAATACTGGAAAATTGTGTATGACACGCGAGTTTCTCTAAGGGAACCTGCGTACAAATCTGTATGTGAGATGCAATTACTGATACTCGCGTACAACACGCGACATGCTTTAATAAAAGGCGCGTATGTATGCGAGTTGCATATAGGAAGAGGCGCGTACAGCACTTGACATATTTAAAGGTAAAAATAACCAGCTGTATGGATGATAAATGTAGTTCATAATATGCCCATCTATAGTGTTTTAGGCAACCTTCAATCCATAAATGTCCTTTTGTGCGCCAACATAGGGAATGTTGGCACTCGGATGGAGAAGTGCCATTCAGGTGGATAACAATCTTCTAAATTTGATCCTCCTTCCCTCTTCTTTGAGCTATCAGGAAGGGAGATGCCATTCTTCTCTAGAATTTGGGTCAGCATGTCAATTTTCTTCTTCATGTAGGAGCTTTCAGGATGATTTCCCTTACTGCAGTATGTGCACTTGCTCATTTCTCCTTTGTTCATCTTTTTCTAGGGGTTCTTCTTGGAACCTTGGGGCTCCTCTGGAGACTTGTTCTTGTCTCTCTTTTGCTTAGGTGGATTCTTAGCTTTCTTCTTGCCTTTTGAATCCACCCTCAAATCTCCAGCAACGAGAGCTTGGTCTTTGGAAGGTTTGATGGTGCCCATCATCACCAGTTTATCTTGTTCTTGTGTGAGAGATTCCATGAAATCTGCAAGTTTAGGCATCTTCCAGGCTCGAGATGTCAACTTGGTGGCATGGAAGGTCGAAACAAACATTGAATAGTCAGGGCCAAACTTCGAGAGTATGGCAAAAACTAGTTGCTCCTCCTTCTTTTCAATTCCACACTATTTTAGCTGCAAAACAAGGGGTTTAAACTTGGAAAAGTAGAGTTGCAGGGATTCGAAGCTGCCGGGACTCAAGGAGATCAATTAATTCTCAATTTGATGTCCTCTCATCTCATCTGTTTTACCAAAAATCTTAGCAAGCTTCTCCCATACTTCATTTGGTGATGTCAATCCATCAAGATGGAAAAGGAGGTCTCTGGATATGCTCAGACATAGGAGACCATAGGCCTCATTCCTCCTATTGTGCCATTTAATTTTCTCTGCAGCTGCATTGGGCTCTGCTTCTGTTTCCATATTCACTCTATAGAGGCCGTTCTCTCTCAACAGTATGTCCATCTCTACTTTCCATTCAAAGAAATTAAATGGATTCAAGATGATCTTCTGAGATTGATCCGTAGCTTAGAAATTGTCCCTTCAGTCAGCAGAATGCTCCCAGTCAATGATGTTGAACCTATAATAACAATATGGAAGGATATAAATCAATATACAAAGGCTTTGATACCATGTGTAAATTAAACCCAAGTGTTACAACAATTACACTCACAAAAATTGCCAATTACACATGCAAATTACACACAAATGAGACTAAATATGGAGCAGAACACTAATCTGTATTGAATAAGTGTAAAATAGCCAACCCTATGAAGTCATAGACTGCCACAATAAATAATTACGTGAGATATTTGAATGCATTGGGATGCCATTCGAATTAGTCAAAAGCAGGCTTACTAAATCTAGTCAAATCCCCCATAAGTGCATAAAGTAGTTTCCAAATCTGCCTAGGAGCTCACGAATTGGAAAAATCAATTAGGAAAGATAATAGGTGATGGAAGGACAAATCATACATGATTTTATTAGGATAAAATAGAGGAGGATGATGAGGGAAAAAAACAAGTCAACTTCACCTAGTCATACTTTCCCAATTGCCCTAAAACTAAGTAAAAGCAGCAATAAAGCAAAAAAAACAGATATGCGCTAGGAAGGTTTAGGAATAAATCAGAATTGATTCCAAGAGGTTCCCAAGTGCTCCATGACTCATTTTTAGCAAGTTTGACCATCTAGGACATGTGGAGGACAACTTGCATAGAGTGGAATATGGAAACTAGGCAATTAAGACAAAAATGGATTAATCAATGTCTAAGGTAGCTAACTATGGGTTGATTATTCTCACACTTAATAAATCTTCCAGTACTTGGTTTACTCTTCCAGTTTGTCCATCTGTTTGAGGATGGAATGAAGTACTAAAATTTAATGTAGTGTTTAATCCTTTAAACAGAGATTTCCAAAAATTCCCTGTAAATTTAGGATCTCTATCTGAGATTATGACTTTCGGGACTCCATGCAGTCAAAAAATCTATTTTAGAAAGATATCAGCTATGTTTGCAGCTTTGTATGTAGTTTTAATAGGTATAAAGTGAGCTGCTTTACTTAACTTATTGACCACTACCATGATAGAATCATTCGGAGTCTGATTTATAGGCAGTCTAGTAACAAAATCGAGACTAATTATCTCCCATTTCCAGCTAGGAATGGGTAATGGCTGAAGTAATCCAGCTGGGTGTTGATGTTCAGTTTTCACCTGCTGACATTCAAAACAACTAGCAATATATTCTGCTAATTCATTCTTCATATTTGGCCAAAAATATTCTTTTCTTAACATAGTTATAGTCTTTTGATAGCCTGGATGACCTAAGTATGGAGTTTTATGGATTTCATCCAAAATTAACAATTTAACTTTAGGTACGTTAGGTACATACATTCTATCTTTATACAATAAAAATTATTTTGCAATCAAACTGTACCCTTTACTTAATCTTTTCGTTGGATTTTCTTTAGTTTTAGCATGTAACTTTTGGTAAATTTCATCTTGTTCTATTCCTGCTTTAAGCTATTCATCCAAATTTATAGTATAAGTGCTGATAACTGCTACAAAATTCAGCCTTGCATTCGTACTTAATGCATCAACAACTTTATTTTCTTTACCCTTAATGTGCTGAATTTCGAAATCATACTCACTTAGAAAAGCTAACCACCTAGCTTGTCTGGCATTTAGATTATGCTGATCTAACAGATACTTTAGTCCTTTATTATCAGTCATTAAAATAAATTTTCTTCCAATTAGGTGATGTCGCCACATCTTTAGAGCATGTATAACAGCTGTTAATTCCATATCATAAGTTGCATAATTTTTTTCATGAATTTTTAATTTTCTAGACTCAGGCAATAACATGCCCTTCTTGAGTCAGAACACCGCCTAAGCCATCATTGCAGGCATCAGTGCACACTACAAATTCTTTATTCGGATAAGCTATTCTTAAAATAGGTGTGCTGGTTAATAAAGTTTTTAACTTTTGAAATATTTCCTCGCATTTCTGGTTCCAATCAAACTTCTTTCCTTTCTTCCGCAAAGAAGTTATCGGATTCGCGATCGTCGAAAAACCTTCAATGAACCTCTGATAGTAACTGGTAATTCCCATGAAAGATCGAACATCCGTTACATCCTTAGGAACCGGCCAATCTTCGATCACCTTTATCTTTTCTGGATGTACTGAAATCCCTTCCTTGGTCACCACATGACCTAAGTACTAAATATTATCCTTGAAGAAATCACATTTACTAAACTTTGCAAAGAGTTGATGATCTCGTAACTGTTGCAAAACAATTTTTAAATGTGCTTTATGTTCTTCTTCAATTTTTGAATAGATTAAAATATCGTCGATAAACACGACCACAAACTTATCTAGATACTTATGCATATCGTTGTTCATTAAACACATAAAAATAGTTGGGGCATTAGTAAGCCCAAATGGCATGATGACAAACTTGTAATGGCCATATCGAGTTCTAAAAGTTGTTTTAAAGATGTCTTCATCTTTAATCCTAACTTGATGATATCCATACCTTAAATCTATTTTCGAAAGCACCATGGCTCCACGTATTTTATCAAACATATCATCGATGCGAGGCAAGGGGTATCAATTTTTAATGGTCATCTTATTCAACTAACGATAATCTATGCAAAGTCGCATGGTTTCATCATTTTTCTTAACGAAGATTACAGGTGCCCCCCAGGGAGACACACTACATCGAATGTACTTTTTATCAATTATTTCTTTTAATTGAGACTTTAATTCATTAAGTTCAAGTATGTTCATTCAATAAGGGGCCTTTGAGCTAGGTACTGCAGTAGGTACTAGCTCAATGGTAAACTACAGTTCCCTTTTCGGAGGTAGTCCCAGAATTTATTCTAGAAATACATCAACATATTCTCTTAAGACTGGTATGTCTTCCAATTTTAATTTATCTGTCTTAATTAGATTCTCCTCATCAGTTATTGTTACTGCATAAGCTTTACAACCCTTTCTAACAGCTCTCTTAAGCTGTAGAGCAGAAATCTGCCTTACGGTGGTTTTTCTAGGAATTCCTTTTACACTTACTAGTTTTCCATCACTGTTTATACATGTAAAGGTTTTATCGTAACAGTTTAGAATTACCCTATGTTGTTCTAACCATTCCATACCGATGAGTAAATCATGACAACCAAGAGGTAATACATTAAGCTTTACAACAGTTTCAAAATGATCCATAACTACTGCACATTCTTTTACAAAACACGTTACCTTTCTTTTAGCACCAGTGGCTAACTGAACCAACCAAGAATTTTCAAATTTTTCAACAAGTAACTTACATTTTTCTACCATTTTAGGTGAAATATAACTGATACTAGCTCCTGGATCAATCAAAATAGTTATAGGGGTTTGATTTATCATACCTTCTACTTCCACCATGGAAGTTTGATATTCTGCTTGTTGATTCTCCAAGGCTGCATTGATTCTGGGCATAGTCCTCACTAATTCTCCAACAGTCATCTCCTCCAGTATGGTATGAATATTACTGACAGTCTTTTTTCAATTAGGATAGAATGAAGCATAGTGTGGGCCATTACACTCCCATCACTTTATAGGTTATTTTCGTTCAAAGCTCTTGGTGTAATTACCATGGTTATTAGCAAATTATTTACCCTTAGAATTATTCTGATTGCTTGGTGAATTATTCATATTTCCTGGGAAAGTCTTGTTGGGAAAATTTCTGGCCTTATTGTTCTTAGAATTTCCGTTGGGCACAAAATCCTTCTTCTTTTGATCATACTGGTTATTATTCTTTTTGGCCTTCCAATTGGCCATGCTTTCCTTTTTTCGATTCTGTTCATAACAGAAGTTGGCTTTCCTCATGGCTTCTTCCAAAGTCTTTGGTTTGTCATATTCAATCCTGTCCTTAATATGATAACGTAGACAACTGAGGAATCATTGTACCTTTGGTTTCTCATCTACTAGGTATGGCACATACCTAAGCAGACTTAAAAACTTGTTGTTTAGATCTTTCATTGTCATGGATCCTAATTTAAGCTCATAAAATTCTTTTTCTCTCTCTTCATAGTATTGCTCAGACATAAATTTCTTTTTAAAGTGCCTCTTAAAGGTACTCCAATTTACATTCTTCTCTTTTATTCCCTTAACTCTCTTCAAGTCCTGCCACCAAATGTCAGCCTTTCCTGAGAGATTGTAGATAGCCATTCTAGCCTTTAATTGGCAAGAATAGTTATATATCTGGAAGTACTTCTTCATCCCAGATAACCAGGATTCCGCTTCCTCCCCCTTCTCAGTATCTCCATTAAATGTTGGTGGTTTTATCTTTTTGAATTCCCCAGAAATTTCCTCATAAGGTTTGTATTTCCTCTTTTTAGTGTAATGGTTGTCATCACTGCTATCACTAATAGAATGGAAATTTCGTTGTTCACCAAACACCTCTGAAGATGAACTGCTTCCATTTTTAGTATGTTTCATCTTTTTAAATTTATGTTGATGACTTGTGTCTTCTGATTCAGTTCTTCTACCCCTACCCTCAGTTTGAAACCTTTATGTTAGGATCTGATTCGGCTCCTCTTAAGCCCTCAGAATCCTTTTATTCTCTTGTTTTACAGATTCCATTTCAGATTTTAGGTCTTTTACTGTTTGTAACAATTCTGAGGAATTGGTGGTTAGATCTTCTGGTATTGGTTCTCTTGGTAATTTTCTTGGTTCAGTAAATGGAGATTCCTCCTCTGCATATTCCTACAGCCTTTCCATACCTGTTTGTTAAACTTCAAAAACAATTTCTCTATTGAATAACATTTAAAAGAAAATACATCAACATAATAATTCAAATCACTGTTTCATAAAAGCTAGTTGGGCTTCATCAAGGCCTAGTGTTTGAACCTTGTGCTCTGATACCACATGTCAAAACCCCAAATTTTCACAAAAAATTAAATTTTGAGATAACATAAAATGTTGATTCTATAGTTTACTAACAGCTAATGGTTAGCAAAAAAAGAAACAGTCCAATGATTAGTATTACATATTTTCAAATTATGTTAACTAAGCAGTTTCCTTTTCGTAACATAAATAAGGTTTACTTACGTATTGTTTTATTTCAGTTTACTGATGAGTCTTCTTTATGGTAAGTAGGTGGAATCTATCTTTGAATCCTGGGCTTACTTAGCATTTATGTTAATACAGAAATATTACTGGTTCTTACAGGTTTACAGGTATGATCGAACAAGTAAACATTTTAAATTCATAAAATATCAAGAAGTGTTTCTATTTGCAATTAAAATGCTTAGTAGATAAGCTGATAAATTCCAAGCAACTTCCATGAGGTAAAGTAGTATGTTTTCTCTAGTTTTTCTTGTAAGCAAAGTTTAAATAAATGAGTTCCTATCTTTATCAAACTTAGCGATAGTAAAGATACTTACTGTGGACTCTATGCTTGTAATCTTCGTTGCATAGTAACTTCTACTTTGATATGCTTATATTGCAAATGTTATACTTATTGTACTATTGTATCACATACATTATTGTATTATTTACTTGAGTACCAAGCTGATTGATATTTACATTCTGTAGGGCACATACTACCCTTAAAACTCCTTGATATTATAAGTTTGATTAGTGTAAAATCAACTGCATCATTTCACCCGGAGTAATGTTTGTCTTCACTTCTTAAACCTAATTCAATCAATGTTGTCCCCAATGATTAAAGGCTTGAGTAAGGTTATTCCATTGTAATTCTTATTATTACTATAACGCCTTTCTTACATTAAACTCATGTCTACATTAGCTATTATGGTAGATCACAAATCTCCCTTATAAGAAGTACAGGTTATCTTGTATACTTACAAACCTAACTACTCTATCATACACAATAAGATAAACTTCCAACATTGTCATAATGTGAAGCACCTAGTGTCTATGGAAGTTTTTAAACACCAACGAACTTGGTAAAATTCATGTTGATATTGCTAATGCTAAACCATTCAACTCTATTCAATTTCATAAATTAAAACCACCCAAAGGTGATTGGTTGAAGAGTGATAAGTTTGTTTTATAAACCAAGCATATCCAACATTATTTTACAAGCATAAACAACTATAAACGTTCGAAGGGTCCTAAGCAAGTCTAAACCAAAGTTAAACTATGTAAAATAATTCATGAATATATTCTTTTTCTATGCTAGCTAACTATATACTTAATACCATTCGAATCGTTGGTTTTAAAGGATTATAAACATGCATATTCAACAATGCATAAAAGCATGTAAATCTACCTATAGTATGAAGGTTCTAAGCATGATTGTTTTAGGGTTAACTAATGACTAAATGATTACCATTATGTCAAAGTTGACATAACATGGTTTTACCCAACGCCCAAAATCGGGAAACAAACATTTTGATAAACATACACTTAATTTATGATGGGATATATATAAGCACATATCATCCTTCGTGCATCGCTTTGTTAAAATCATTGTGCAAATAATTGGAACTATTTGATTGCAGGTGAACTATTGAACTCGACCCTTGCATGGTTGGAATATTTGAGGGCACGTGGTCACCTCCTGGCCATGTATTGGTCATATATAATTCTTGTAACCCTAAATGCATTGTTATTTTCCCTCCAATGTTCACGCTGGCCTTCGAGCTATTCTGCAAGGTCTCATGGCAGCCGTGAGTGTTCTCCCTAATCTATCTTGCTCCAATGCTTGAGTTTAACTTGCTGTAGCCTCCGGTGTTCGTTCTTGTTGCCATATCCTTATGACTGTGGGATTTTCTCTGCAAGAGTTTGTTGGTATCGCTGCACTAGGATTGCGGCCTGTCTGTATCTTCATATTACTTCTCGTGGCCTGTCACTGTGGTAATAGTCTAAGCTTTTGCTTGCTGTTGGGTGTGCTCCTCCATCGTTGCAAGGTTTGGAAAACTATGTGCAAGCTTTGCCATTGGTGATAGTCACTCCACTAAACTGTTCGACATTCTTATTTAAGGTAAATATTAATGTTATTTTCAACATAATTGTTTTTTCATTAGGGTTTACAATATTTAAGAGTTTAGTAAATAACCCTCCGTGTTGTATACTCCTTGCAGGAACTCGAAAATCCACTTTGCAAATCGTGAAGAAGATGATGTTGGCAGTCTTTGAAGGTCGTGGCTTCAATCCAGTAAGCCCTGTGTTTCAACGTTTGGGTTCTTGCCCTGCTTGTAACAGGGTTGTCGAGGGTGTAACCCTGAGCTTAAAGGCTTGTCCAGCTCCGCCATTAGCTACGTAGTTTCTTTTCATAAGTTAATGTTGGTTTTATTCTGTGTACAAACCCTCGCTTCGTCGATGGGTAGTCCCGGTCGTGAGCTGGGTGTTGTATTTGGTTTAAATTTTCAGCCTTATGGCTTGTTAATGCAATACAATGGTTTTTAAAAGGACGTCCTTCGAGCTCTGACTCGGTTTACAGTAATTACCCTTTTGTGACTCTGCGTAACTTAGGGTTTTTACCCTATTCGACTATGTATAAAGAATTTAATGTTTATATTATATATTTTATAATAGATTATTGTTAATGTTTTAAGACTGTCACTCAGTCATAGTATAAGTTATTTTACTTTTTGGCTCAGGAATTATGAGCTAGGGTTTTCCTGAATGAAACCCTTGTTTAATTAATTCTTTTAAACTAAGTTCTGTTACTTGTTTAACTTGTTTTAAGTTAATGTTATTACAGGTGTGTATTGTAATATCTTTTAATTGCATTTGTACATATATGGAAATAAGGACTGTAACCAGTCTATAATAGTTTAATTGTTTAATGAATAAAGATCCAAATGAAAGGATTATAGCTTAAATGTTTTTATTTAAAACAATAAATTTAATATAGGGTTTCGACCCTACTCTTGCAGGTATAAACCTGTTATGGAACAGTTCTTTACATAGATATATATTTATTTTCATACTGGGTATTGTTGTATTCTTATTGTTTTTATCTACTATAATGATAGAAAGAATTTTACTAGAGCTATTTGAAAGTTAAACATAGATTCTGAAACAAGTTACTTCTTGATAAAATAAATACTTTTCATAATACTCTCCTTAGTGAATAGTAACTGTTATACACCTGAATGGCACCTCTCCGTCCGAGTGCCGATATCCCTCATGTTGGAACACAAAAGGACACTTATGGATAGAGGTCTGCCCATAACACTATAGGTTGGTTTATTATGAAATACATTCTTTCACCATCCACCTAGTTACTTTGTCATTTGACTATGTTGAGATGTATTCGCGACTATCCTTCTATACAACTCGTGAATCACTCACGAGTCTCGGTTGTTACAAGTCGCGAATCCATGTATTCGCGGGTTTCCCTTATGGTAAGTTGCGAATCATTCGCAGGTTTCTCTACTACATACCCGCGAATATGTCTCAAACATTAAAACATAAAAACATTCGCTGATTGGAGATTAGTTAAGTTATTTAACTTAATTTCCTTAACTGCTACAACTTCCCCAACCTTTGAGAACTGCCTTATTTCACCCATATAAATAAAGGCCTTGGGGAGGGTGTTGATATAGACATTTTGGAGAGCAAAGTTATGCTGGTGGATTTTTTAGAGAATCCTTTGGTTGCAGAGGAGTTCTTGTCTCAGACGTTGGGTTGTAACCTTAACTCTTTCCATTATTGATAATAAAGAGATTACTTATTCCATATGTGTTTCATGTCTTGTGGTTTGATAAATGTTTATATTTCAGTATAATATGTGTTTTATCTAACCTGCTTATATGTACATGAATCATCTTGTATCTGGAAGAGTGTTTCTTGACAGGTGAAAGAGGAGCAATCTTGAAGACTTTGGAAGTGGAACAGAGAGGAAGAGGATATCAAGGATTGACCTTCGTTTAACAAGTAAGTCCTTCTAACCCTCCTATTTCCTATTCTATACTTTAGAAGTCAATTGTCTGCAAGTAATTGAGTATGTTGGTAACCCCAGACCTATGGTTATTAGGTGCATAATCCTGTACAACAGAACTGGCGACTCTGCTGGGGATAGCCTAGACTGCTGTAGGTCATTTCTGTCGTCCTGACCAGTTTTGCTTGTGAGTCTGTTTGTGATTTTTATCTTGGTTCTTATTTGCTTCAGCATTTGAAAGTCTTGGGTTTTTTCTTGATTCTTTGAGAAAAATTTTATACCCATTCGCGGGTTGTCTTTCTAGACAGTCGTGAATACTGGTTTGCATTCACAGATTGTAATACTAGACATTTGCGCATCATTCGCGACTTGCTCTTATACACAGTCGTGAATACTCCTTGAAATTGGGATTTTTAAGTAAGAGTTTACTTGTTCTTTTTCTTGGTATAATCCCTGTTTTCTGAGAAAATTTTCTTTAAGAATGCTGTAGAGTTTGTTTGAATGCCTCAGGTGATCACACTTCGTGCTTCTTGAAAGCCCTTGAGTCTTTTGTGCTTGGTTTATTTACTGTTTACACCCTGAAGTATTTTGGCCTATTTGGGTTGTGGGTTAAAGTGTCTTAGTCTAGATCAGTGATCAGGGTCTTGGGCTCTGTTTTTTCCAGTCTGTCTTCCAACAGTAGTTGGTTGTCACTTGCCTTTGTAAGTCTGTAGTGATTCTTTGTCATTGTTTTCACCCAAGCTAGGGTTCCTAGCATTCCTCTTTGTGGTGGTCTGTTGGTTATGTAAGCCTGTTTGCTTCAGTTTGTGGCTTTTATACAGTTTATAAGTTTCAAGTTTACTCAAGTAGAGTGCATTGTAGATGCATAGTAGATTTTTGAGCATTTTTAAACGTTAAAAGAAAACATAGTTAACCTTTTGCATTTTGATTTTGCATAAGTAGTGTTTGTTTTATTTTAAAAATATAATCTCAAAATATACAAAAATATAGGCTTAGTTTCTCTTATTGTTGCATTTAATTCATCAATACATATTTGCAAGAAAATGAAAAGAAGTTAATTTTATAGTAGTAGTTTGCTTTGAATACACCTTTACTTTCATTTGTTTCTTGTTTGAGTCAAAACACCATACAGTATATCACTCTGTTACCTCTTGAGTAAATAACAGCCCTCTAAAATAAACACATAAATTAAAATTTACTAGTAAGTTTTTATTTGTAGGGGCCTTTCATCTACTAGCTTAGGCTAGACTTGTGAGATAGGGAGTGTAAACTTCCCACAAGTTATAAACTCAGACGTAGTGTACTTTTTATTTAGGTAAATCCTTGACTTTATCACTGTATCTGGGAAGCTCCTCTCAAACGGGAGTTAAGCACTAGGCCACGTGGAGGCTTGGACAGAGGAGATAACCCTTCGAATCCTTGTCAAAGCGTAACCCAAGACTTTTACACATCTGGGGATTCTATCCTAGACAGAGTTTCGGGCTCAGCTACCCTGCCCATGCGTACGAGTTCGGCTGACGACTGTCCCCCCAGACTGTTGATACTGCCAAGGTAGCCTTTAGTCTCTTGTCTTTTTAGGGTTCATACCTAGGTAAACCGGAAGGTTATTTCTGGTTCACCTTGAACGGGCTTGGAAGGTAACCCTTGTTGAAAGTGTACGAGGGTGGTGGGTGATTCCTCCGCTTGTGCCTAAGAACCACTTCAAGGACGCCAAGTAATCGTTCATCAGCTTTCTTTAGGAAAGTATATCTTTTACCCTGGTTTGATTGCTTGAGACTCTAGGAATTTTTTAGTGTATGCTTTGTGGATTTGCTTGTGTTTAGTTGGCCTTAGGGTGTGATTTGTCCAAATTTTTAATTCTGGAGGACCAACCTTTTAGGAGGTCAAGAAGGTTGAGAAACCTTCCTCCCCTCACCACATTGGAGCCTCCACCTTTACCTCAAAGGCGGAGATTAGACACAGAAGGTTCATTTGAACCTGTAGGAATAAGTGAAGTTCTTGGTGAACCAGAACTCATTGCTAACCGCTTTAATCTTGATACAGTCAAGATAGAAGAATTGTAGACTGACGAGTTTGCAAGAAATTTTAACACTCCCTTGACTGATTTGAACGATCCTGTGATCGTGCAGGTTAGACCCTTTGATTCACCAGTACTAGGTGTCCCTATGGGTAGGACCATGTCTTCGACGGAAGAAAGTCCTTTTGTGTTCACCTCAACCATTCCGGTTGAAGGGGTACTACCTCCCCCAGTTAGTGCCCCTAGATCTAGTTTGCCCTCTACACCTTTAACTCCAGCGAGCCGGGTGGTCCAACCACCAGTTCACTCCAACATAGGAGGTACTTCTGGTGACATGGTTGCTGGGATCCCCAGTATACCTACCATTCCTTCTTCCTTCCCTTACACTACCTAGAGTGGTCCGGTAGGATCCTCAACTTATGTTCAAGGATTTCCTTGGAATGGGGGGCACATTCCCCCATCAAATCCATACGTAGGTCCATCTCCTTCATATGTAGGAGTGCAGTTTGGGAGCAACACCTCTTATGGGAAAAGCTTCCAAATGCCTATTTCGGTCCCATACACGAGCTCTCCCTTTTCGTTATTTAGCGGAGGGATACCTGCTCCAGTATTTCAGACCCCTGCTTCTATGGGGATAGCCCGAACCACTTACACTGCACCTCCCACCCACAATCCTATGGCTTACAGATGGAATCCGTTTCAAAGCAACCTTCCCACTTCACAACCGGTGGCTGGGGGAAACCCCACTTTTTCCCATGGGCATTTGGGGGCAGGTCCCTCTAATCCCTAAGCTGGCACATCTAGTGCCCTGGTTAGGCCCAAACTTCCTTTTATGGCAACTTCAAACTTGCCAGACTTATCAAAATTGATGAATGACCCGCTGAGGCATGACCCCTTGTGGCCACCTGTTCCCACCAAGTTGCCCTCGGATATCCCTAAGTTTGAAGGTAAAGCTGGTGAAGATCCTGGGGCACATGCCACCACTTTCCACTTATGGTGTTCTTCCAATTCGTTGAATGAGGATTCAATTAGATTGAGGCTATTCCAGAGGACCTTGACAGGTACGGCTGCAAAATGGTATATTGAATTGCCTTCTGCTGCCTTTAGTAGTTTATGGGATTTGGCTACTGCTTTCCTTAGCCACTTTCAGCTTCTGGTTCGATACGATTTCAGAACGGACTTGTTGTCTACTTTTAGACAAAACGAGGCTACCCACATCTTGGATCATATCCAAGAGTGGAGGAGGCGAAAGAGTCTTATCAAAGCCACCATTCCTCCCGAGTTTCTATTAGAATGGTTCCTTAAATCACTGTTGCCATACATATCTAAGGATGTTTCCACATCAGGAGTAACGAACGAAGAAGAAGCCATACTCAGGGCCCAGCAGTTAGATTTGATTTATTCACAGTCTGGGATCTTATATGAGATCATCCCTGAGGCACCGAGGCCTTCGCACGAAGCGGAGAAGCCTAAGCGTGGACCCCATGCTAATGGTGTGGTTGGGTCCGTCAACTCTCCCACTGTAGAATATTTGACTAAACAACTTCACCAATTGTCTGTCAAACAGTCTACGATGGAGGCAGCAAAGGCTGCCCCCTCTCCCCAAAATGCAAATGTTTTTGCGCAAACTTCTCAGAAAGGCAATCAGCAGCCCGGCGGGAAGAAAAAGAAGGGTAAAAAAGGAGAGGGAAACCAAAACAAGCCAAATCCCGCAAACAATGTTGATGGAGAAAAAAAGAAAAGAAGAAGGTCAAGTTCCCTTGTAAGTTGTGCCAAGAGGACCACCTTACTCACCTTTGTCCCCTTATGGATCAAGCCCAGAAGCTGCTCAAAGCTCAACAACCGGTTGTCCTAAAGGATCCCTTTCCCCAAGGACAGAACACTGCTTCAGCTTCTAATGTAGCAGGGGGCACTCAAACTGCCCCTGACCCTAACTATATCAACATGGTTCGATCTTCGACTTTGTTGCAAACTAGGAACAAAAACTATGAGAATGAGACTCTTGAGAAGGGTAAAGCTGTAGGTGAATCTTCCAACCCTCTCACAATAGAGAAACCTGCCGAAACTATGCCAAAAATACCGAAAGTTGTTTTCAAGAAGACCTTGCATAACCCCAATGCTAGGGCTGCTTCAAACTACTCTGTGGTTGAAGATTTGGCTCAAACCCCGTGTGCAATGTCAGCTTTAGAGGTGTTACAGAGTTGTCCTGCACAGCGGAATGCTCTCTTAGCAGCTTTAGGTAGCATGGATTCTTCGAGTCTCATGGCGAAATTCAATCTATCTGATGTCAAAATCCGCCTGCCTTACCATGTAGCCCTATCAATAGATGTCGTCCATGGTGGTAAGACCATTGGAAGGGAAGTTGTTGATGAGGGAGCCTCTACATGTGTTATGTCCCTGATCTACTGGAAAGCTCTTGGATCCCCAGAGCTGGTCCCATTAAACACTTTACTTACTGCTTTCGATGGAATATCCTTCCATCCTCATGGTATCCTGCCAGATTTTGAGATTAAGTTAGCAGGCAAAGCAGTGTCTGTTGAAGTTGAAGTGATTAATTCTCCCTTGGACTACAATTTGCTTTTGGGAAGGAATTGGAGTTATTGAATGTCTGCTGTTGCATCGGTTGTTCTTCGTGTCGTGGTTTTTCCACATGAGGGAAAGTTGGTTACTGTTGACCAACTTGATTTTACCCGAAAAGGCCATTTAGAGTCTAAAGATTCCACTATGCCATTGGTTGATCAGGCCAAACCTGCTGCACAGAGCTTGGGGGATGGAATGTACACATCATTAATAGGCACATTCGATCTTCCAGCCCCAGTGAACTACATTGGTTCTACTACTGTGGGGAATTCCATCGCTACGGTTGTCGATAGGATTGATCCTTGGGTCCTCCCAACTCCCCATGAACCAGAAGTGCCCTTATTGGCAGTGGAGGTAGATTATCAAGCCATCATTGAAGCCACTGTTGATCCCATTCTAGATCCTCTAACAGTCTCAGATGATCTGGAAGAAGTCTATTCGCCCGCATGGGCAGAAAACTCTTCGCATTCCATAGATTGCTTAGATACCGTTTTACCTTCCGATGAAGCTATTCTGGAGGCCATGAGTGGACGTGATAAGATTTGTGAGGTCTTCATCATTGATCCTATTTTCTTCCAGATCTAAGCAAGATAGAAAACCAAGAGTTTAAAGTGAGACTATCAGAAGATATTGAGGTACCTATCAACCCTTTGCCTAGGGAAGGGGTGTTTGCTGAGGGGAATATGGCAAACATTTCTGCCACTATACCTATCAATATCTATGTGAACCCAGATGTCATGGAAAACATCTATATAGGTGCAAACTGCTCTTCGGAGGAGATTGCCATCTACACTGCCCTTTTCAAGGAATTCTGCAATATCTTTGCCTGCTCATATGAGGAGATGCCAGGCATTGATCCATCTATTGTTCAACATGAAATCCAAACCTATCCTGATGCTAAACCAATTCGACAGAAATTAAGACCTGTGAACCCGCGTAAAGCGGCAGCTGTGAAGGCAGAAGTTGAAAAGATGTTGAAAGCTGGTTTTATATATCCCATAGCTTTGACTGAATGGGTGTCCAACCTTGTTCCTGTTGATAAAAAGCAAGGGAATATTTAGATTTGTACAGACGTTAGAGACCTTAATAAAGCCTATCCTAAGGACAACTACCCCACACCATTTATAGACCAAATCATAGATGTGAGGTGTTCTCGTTTATGGATGGTTTCTCTAGCTACAATCAAATCCAAATCAAACCGGAAGACCAGCATAAAACTGCTTTCATTTGTCCTTGGGGTACATTCGCGTATAGAAAAATGCCCTTTGGATTGAAAAATGTTGGGGCTACCTTTCAACGAGCCATGAACTTTTCTTTTCACGATATAAAATCCATTATCGAACCCTACCTTGATGATTTTCCTGCACATTCTCGCAAGACAATCCAACATCCAGATCATTTACGGTTAATTTTTGAACGATGCAGATATTATAAAATTCGCTTGAATCCCCACAAGTGTGTATTATGCATCGAGTCAGGTAGATTACTCAGATTCATTGTCTCTAATAGAGGCATCCAGGTGGATCCATTGAAAGTTGAGGCCATTGTAAATCTGCCTCCTCCTCGTTCTCTCAGGCAACTTCAAAGCCTGCAAGGAAAGTCTAACTTTCTTCGATGTTTTATCGTTAATTATGCCAAGATCACTAAAGGTTTCATGCACTTGCTCAAGCAGGACACCCCATTTGTATGGGATGAAACCGCACAACTTGCGTTTGAGGCATTGAAAAAAAATTTGATGTCGGCTCCTTTGCTACGTCCACCAGATTATTCTAGGGATTTCATATTATATCTGGCTACGTTGGAGTCGACCATTGGGGTAGTTCTAGTCTAGGAGGATGACAATCTTGTTGAGCATGTTGTTTATTATCTTAGCCATGTTTTAGCCGGACCTGAGCTTAGATACTCCCACGTTGAGAAGTTAGCCTTGGAAACTGTTTATGCTGTGCAGAGGTTGCGCCACTACATTTTACTGAGGACCACAACAGTAGTGGCGGATGTGAATCCGTTCCAATATGTCTTATCCCGATGGATTGTTGGGGGGAAATTTAACAAGTGGATAGTCATTCTCCCAGAGTTTGACTTGGATTTCCAATCCGCTAAGTCTAAAAAGTCCTTAGTTTTTGCTGAGCTAATAGCAGAATTTCCCACTGAAGAAAATGTAGCAGTTGAAGATGACTCATTCCCAGATGAGCACATCTTCCTAATATCCACCTCTGATCCTTGGTATGGGGATATTCTTATATATCTCCAGAATTTGAAGTATCCTACCGCTTACTCTAGGGAGGAACGACGTAAGTTATGTCTTCATGCCAAGAACTACCTCATTATAGGAGATACACTATATCGACGAGGGGTAGATTCCGTCTTGCGTCGCTGCCTTACTCATGAGGAAGCGGAGATTGTCCTAAATGATTCCCATAGTGGAGCATGTGGGGGTCATTTATCTGGGTTAGCAACGGCCCAGAAGATATTGCGTGCTGGTTATTTCTGGCCCACGATCTTTAAAGATTGTGTGGAAGCCGTGAAGCGCTGTCATCCGTGTCAGCTTTACACCAGAAAAATGCAGTCACATCCTGCTCCGTTATTTCCTGTTGTCTCAGTAGGCACCTTCATGAAATGGGGGATCGATTACGTGACATGCAACCCAGTCTCAGCTGGGGGGCATAAATACATCATTGTCGCTGTTGACTATTTTACGAAATGAGCAAAGGCAATGCCTACTTTCAAAGACAACGGGGAAACAACAGCTTTCTTTGTCTTCAATCAAATCATTGCAAGGTTTGGTATTCCCAAAGTGATTGTCACTGACCATGGCAATCATTTTCAAAATAATATGATGACGGAACTTACTACAATGCTCGGATTTAGACAAGAACACTCTTCTCCATACTATCCGCAAGCAAATGGTCAGGCTGAGGCTGTAAACAAGACATTAAAAGCTATCCTTAAACGGACAATTGATGCAGCCCATTCTAATTGGCACATCATGTTATATCCTGCTCTTTGGGCTTACAGAACTAATGTAAAGACTACCACGGGTTATTCACCTTTCCAACTCGTTCACGGGGTGGAAGCAGTTACTCTAATTGAATGCGAAATCCCGTATTTGAAGATAGCCATTCATGTGTTACCTGATATGACTGAGCTTGAAGAACATCTAATACATCTAGAACACCTTGATGAGCAACGTAGAGATGCGTTGACTGTGAATCAGGCTAATAAAAATAGGGTTAAATCTCAATATGATAAAACGGTTAAACCTATGGTTTTCTCTAAAGGGGAACTTGTCTTGCTTTGGGACCAAGATAAAGAACCCCTGGGGGCAGGAAAATTCAAGGCTATGTGGTTAGGACCCTATGTCGTGTCAAAGGTATTAAGTAAAGGCGCATATGAATTAGTGGATTATGATGGGAATAAGCTGCATGAGCCTAGAAATGGGCTCTACCTGAAGAAGTACTACGCTTAGGCTTAGCACTTTTTCTTGTATTTTAGTGTATGTATTTTTTATGTACATTAGGTTGTCAGTTTTGTTTTTTATATTATCTGTTGGTTGTTGTAGATGTCTTCCGAGATGTATATAGGTTTCGCTGATGGCGCCAGTCGTCACACTTGTAACCTGGCTTCAGTAGCATGGGTTATCTATTCTCCCACAGGACAGCTTGTTGCCACGGGTGGCGCTTGTCTTGGTCCTGCTTCTAATAATGTTGCTGAGTATAAGGCTATTATTGAGCTCCTATGGGATTCTTTGTCACATGGCATCACCCAAATTGAAGTCCATTTGGATTCTTAGTTGGTAGTTTCCCAGCTCAATAGAACTTATCAGGTACGAAATCCTATCTTGTTACGTCAGTTTATGCAAATTCGTTTACTGGAAAGACATTTTGAAGTTATTACTTTCAATCATATTCCATGAAACCAAAATTCATTGACTGATGCATATGCTAATTATATTTTGGATTGGCATATCACACATATTTCATAAAAATATACAGCAAACATATAAGAAACACTTGTAAATAAGCCGACAACCAAACATCAATATATATATATATATATGTAATATCTATTTGTAGATAGCTCGAGTCTGATCCGTAGATCCCGTCATATACAAAAGTACAAAATGTGGATCATCATCCATCAAAATCCCCTAGAACTAGGCCTGGCCGCCCTAGCCACTGGGACCACCTTGGTCCCAATGATCTCTATGCACCCTGGCTTCCTCAGCCTCCTCGGCCTCGGAAACCTACACTGCATCTCTGTATACAAGTACTACTCTAGCTACTCGTCTGAAAAGATGTAGCCAAACCAGTGGAACCCCAACTACAAACTCCTGCATGGCTGCAGGGATATGCTCGATCCGTATAGTGGGTACTCGTTGGGTTAGCCTAGCCAACTTTCCCTTGAGTACCCTGACCAATCCTGGGTCTCCTCCTACAACCGGGCGCACGAACATGCGGGGGTGCCGTTCCGGGCGGACTGGTCTAATATCTTCATTTTGACACATAAATCGGATTAAGACTTGTACATATGTATATCACTATCATTTGAAAAATTCATAAAAATTTGATAATGATACAAAAATAAAAATTACTTACCCATATCACCCCATATTGCTCCTGGAGGGAGAATGAGGTCGGGGTCACCTCGGAAGTCTATCCCAGCATATGGAAACTGCTCCAATGCCGACAGCTGTCATTCCCACCATGTGTAAAAGTCATCATCATATACACTCTGTACTACATATCCTCCTTCGTGACGGAGGAAGATGTCTCCCCACCGGCTCAGCCTTGGCTGCCGTGGGGATCGGACCTGTAGTGGTATAGCAGGGATCATAGATGGCACTCTCTCTCGAAGAACGCTACTAGTATGCTTGCATAGCCAAAGTTCTTGTGTCTTCCTCTCTTGCCGTCGGATAATTGCCTCTTCATGATGGGGGCAATTCCCGAGCACCAATCATAGAGAGCGCCTCTAAAGTAATCAAATTCCACCCTCATTTGATTCTTGGTGGCCATATGTAACCATGATGATCCTACAAGTCTCACAATAGTACTAGCCAATACCTGGAGAGTGAAATCCTGGATGTCTGCAATGAGAACGCTACTTCCTTTCTTCTGGGTACCTGGTATGCAGAACATGTCTACATAGTTTTGAACACTTAAGGGGTCACCGCCCATGCCAGTGCCCTCCAAGTTCACCGGTGCTCCCCGTTGTGACAACCCGATAATGAAATATATATCTTCCATGGTAAGCTCTAAGGTCTCACCCTGAAGATTGAACATCCCCAACTCATGGTCCCAGTAATTGACCATGAATTCCAATATGCGGACATTGGCCCGCATGGGCGAGGTACAAAAGAACTTCAGCAGCCCACAAGTCCTCAATGCTTGTATTGTGGGCGCACTTTGGAGCGTCGCATGATCCATTACTTCATGTTCTCTCTCTCTCTCCACTCCAGAACCATGTTTACCTGGCAAATGCAAGCAATTTGGATTCAGTATTTCACATTAAAAATTTAAAAATGTTGCATATTTTTAAAAATTTTCCCTTTTGCACAGCATTCGCGACTATCCCTTTAGACAGGTCGTGAATGATTCATGGCTGTCTAGTTAGACAACCCGTGAATGAAATGCGTATTCGCGACTCTCCTGTACAGCAACCCGCAAATGCGTATTGTGGTAGTTTTGGGCTGCTCATAAATATCGAATTCACCATTAATTTTAATATTTGCTTGGATCAAATTAAAGGGCTTAGGGTGTAGAGTTACCTGAAGCAGACGGATTCTGATTCTGACGGTCCAATTGTCCTCAGTGATTGATCAAAGGTAGAGGGTATTCTTGCTCTTTATGGTTCACAAAGTTCAAATGGTATGAAATGTTTTAATTTTCATTCTATTTATAGAAATAATATTTCATAAAGTGGGTTTTTATTCTATAGTTTGAAATGCTCATCAACTAATGCCATTCTTTTGTACCCTGGAACAGGTTTATCAACTTTTACAAAATGTTGTTTCTCTAATAGGGTGGTTTCGCTATTTCCAACACATGTTGGCATCTTATCACTCCACATTAACCTTAGTATTTAACATTTCGCCATAGACTATGGTATTCTAAGCCATTAGTCCCTTCTCTCTACCATTATTCTTCTGTGGCTAGGGTCCTTATTTCATGAGTATCATCTTTATATGCCCTTGTCATCCTTTGGTACTCATACCATTACTGTTTCAGGCCCAGGGGTTTCCTCATAGCTATTTTTCACGCCAACTAGAGCTTCTTATGAATCTCTTTTTACAAGCTATCTCTTTATAGGACTCCCCGCCTTTATGGAGTTTCTTTAGGCCCAGGTCCGACTCCTTTAAAATAGACTTGACTGCCGAGTTATCTCATCCGTTCAAGCTCGTTAAGAATATGTGAACGGGCATCCGCATTGGTGGTAGGTTATCTCTTTCTCGAACCATGCGGAATAATACGAGAAAGGATCACTCTCTTTTCTTTTGAATTGAGAAGAATATTCTCAGGTATAGGTTTATCACTTTTCCGGATCTGAGGGACTAAATTTACAGAAAAGGAACACCCGGTTTGAGCTTAGTTTTCTCTTTTTCGTGCTCTGGACCCAAACATGAAAAATATTCCGAGTGTACTTTGTGTCTTTGTCATGCTCATTAAACACTAAAGAACAAAGCAACGAGTTTATTGTTGTAAGACCCATTTCTCGTAACCAAATGGATCTTTCCGAGTGATCTTGCTTTCCTTCACACTCGTAAAACTCAAGCTATTCTATGATGTTCTGGAAGGAGCGTTGGTTAGGTGGTAATTTAACCTTTTTCGGACCTCCCTAACTAAGTACGAAAAAGGTTCACCTTTTCTTCTTTGGAAGTTAAGAGAGTTCTTCTGTGGTTTGTTTTATACTTTTTCGGCCTCAGGAGACTAAATTGGACGAAAAAGGACCCCCCTGGAGTCTTCTTTGGAGTTTTCAGACTCTCTAAATGTGAAAACACGGACTGAGCATGTACTAGTTTGGGCTCATTAAATCCACGAATCAGTGACATTATCAAGCATTATTTTCCTATCTCTTCAAGCTTGTTAAAAAATGAAGAGGGAACTGAGTTTACTTTCCTGGACTCGTTAAAATTTAACAGGGAAGGTAAGGAAGCAGTTTTCTCTTGTTTTCAGTAATAGCAGCATGTCATCCTTGAACATAGCACTCTTTGCTTTACGATATCCATGTTTCAGTGTGTACTTGTGTTCAACTATCACTTTGGGTTTCTTACTCCTCCTCTTGTTCGTTATACCTGAGGAATCTGATCATGTCTCCTACATGATAGATAAGTCTAGTTGTTCTATCTATCTGTTATACGCTGCCTTGGGTCATCTCTGTGTTGTGCTCACTGTTCAAGGACTCTACCTAATGTTTGATCTTTAACCTGATCCCATCATTGTTATATCTGTTATCTATTTGTGTCTACCTTCTTTTTCCCAATTCCTAGTCACTCTTGTGATCCGTTGGAGGATCTGTTGCCTTCCTTATCACAACATGGTTCTGTTTTCAGTACTTCCTGATGGCGAAGACCTAGAGTTTTGACGATCATACCTCAGGATTCACTTTCATCATTGGTGAATTCCTTTGCTCCAGTTGTCAATTATCATCTATTGGTTGACAAACTGTTGAATCCTTTCCATGTTCGACTTTAGCTTACCCTTATTCACATGGCTTGGATTGTACTAGTTCTTTGGGATCTTTTATGAAGACCTTAGTTCACACTTATGGACTAAGTTGCGCAAGATTATGTTCGATCAATCTACATAGCTTCCAGATCTTTGAAGACTCATCATTATTGTATATTGTGGCTTCGATCCACCTTTGTAATATAAGTGGTTTTATACCCGTATCATATGATGTACTCAAATATTGTAAAGGAGCTAATGTTCCAGTAAATTGAACATAGCATCCTCAGATGTAACTTTGTATTTGACATTACTATGTATTTGTTTCAGGTACTCTCTCTGCTTCATTGGATTTCTGAGTTTCTCCAGAGTTAAAGATTATAATGTATTTCGGCCATCGTTCCCCTCTGACCTCACACATTAGGGGGCATCTGTTATACACCTGAATGGCACCTCTCCATCTGAGTGCCGATATCCCTCATGTTGGCACACAAAAGGACACTTATGGATAGAGGTCTGCCCAAAACACTATAGGTTGGTTTATTATGAAATACATTCTTTCACCATCCACCTAGTTACTTTGTCATTTGACTATGTTGAGATGTATTCACGACTATCCTTCTATACAACTCGTGCATCACTCGCGAGTCTTGGTTGTTACAAGTCACGAATCCATGTATTCGCGGGTTTCCCTTATGGTAAGTCACGAATCATTCGTGGGTTGGTCTACTACATACCCGCGAATATGTCTCAAACATTAAAACATAAAAGCATTCGCTGATTCGAGATTAGTTAAGTTATTTAACTTAATTTCCTTAACTGCTACAACTTCCCCAACCTTCGAGAACTTCCTTATTTCACCCATATAAATACAGGCCTTGGGGAGGGTGTTGATATAGACATTTTGGAGAGCAAAGTTATGCTGGTGGATTGTTTATAGAAGCCTTTGGAGCAGTGAAACTCAGAATCCTTTGGTTGCAGAGGAGTTCTTGTCTCAGACATTGGGTTGTAACCTTAACTCTTTCCATTATTGATAATAAAGAGATTACTTCTTCCATATGTGTTTCATGTCTTGTGGTTTGATAAATGTTTATATTTTAGTATAATATGTGTTTTATCTAACCTGCTTATATGTACATGAATCATCTTGTATCTGGAAGAATGTTTCTTGACAGGTGAAAGAGGAGCAATCTTGAAGACTTTGGAAGTGGAACAGAGAGGAAGAGGATAGCAAGGATCGACCTTTGTTTAACAAGTAAGTCCTTCTAACCCTCCTATTTCCTATTTTGTACTTTAGAAGTCAATTGTCTGCAAGTAATTGAGTATGTTGGTAACCCCATACCTATGGTTATTAGGTGCATAATCCTGTACAACAGTAACTATTAGTCTTAGTTTATTTAATATTATTAGTAAATAAACTATCTAATTAATAGTTTATTTCTTTACTGAATTGAATGTAAACAAAATAGTTTGACTGTGATTCTTCTACTGCATTTGCAAATAGTTAGTAAATAAACATAAAGGAATATGTAAATAACATAACACAGTTTATCCTCCAGCATGTTTTGACTTGAATAAAATAATAATATACTATATAAAAAAACAACATCTTATTTACTAGAGTATTCTCTTTACATAATAATTCTTCTACTTGTACTATATTATTGCTATTTCTTTTCTAGTAAATTTACATAAATAAACTTGTAAAACAATAACATAGATAACCAGTTTTTTGTTCTTTTTAATAAAAACCTACATACTGAACTAAAATACTCTGCCATTATGAATTGCAGAACCACATCTATTCAATTCAGGCTCTTATCATTTTCTTCATCTACTTTAAATACTCTGTCTGTGTTGGAGTACGGCTTGGTCTTTCCAGGTGTGGAAAAACACATATTAGAATTATTTTCCATCTATTCAGATTCATTTCTTCAATAATCTAAAGATTACTAACTCTAACATTTTACAACTAAGTAGTTAACATTCATTTAACAATCAGATTTAGATTTAACTATGTAACACAGTAAAAGCAAAATAGTGTAGAATGTTATTATGATAGACAACAACAGTGTTAGGAGGTCGTTCCTCACTACCAACTCTTGGAGAGTGCTCAAACAACGCTTCCTCAGGACCCCCGAGCCTGTTCTTGGTCTTCTTGGCTGAGAACTAGTGGAGCATGCAAACAATATACTAGTTCAATGACTCAGTAACACTCTGCACTCAACATTAAGATCCCTCAGCTGAAAAGCTGCATTAGATCACTTAGCAGTTATCCCCTCAAACTCTTTCCACAATTCCCTTCCATTGAATTTCTCTGAAGTACATTCACCTGAATGATCACTTCTCTAGAATGAGTAGCCTCATCTCTCTTCAATGGGTATTTTTATAAAGATTTCCTAGGTATTTTGGGTCAGTTTTCATTAATTTAGCCACCTACTTTGATTCCACTTTCTTGGGAAATCATGACCCCAAATGTAGGGAGGTTTCCACATGCAACAGTTGGAAGTGATTTGAGGATGCTACCACATGTTTGTTTGCTCTCCACCTAGTCTCCTCCACCAATTTGACCAGTAAACACTCTTTTAATAGATCTCCTAAGCTGTTGTCTCCACCTTTATTTATTTATAATTAAAATATTCAGGATTACATTAAATATCCTTGACTCTGCTGAGTCATCAATTACAACTTAGCATAAAAGTTAACATATTGTCCTCAAATAAGATCAAATAAGATAATATTGTTTTTGCAAAAATTGGGGCATGTGACACAGACACTCCCTTAGAACATAACATTGTCCTCGATCTTATTTATTCTTCATCCTCAGAATTTCTCTAGAACAGAATTGGATATGCATCTCGCATACTACTTTCCAATTTCCAGGTGGCTTCCTCTAGACTAAGGTGCTTCCATTGCACCTTCACCTGTCCAATGGTGTGGTTCTGAAGTGTGATCTCCCTCCACCCAAGGATATAGTCTGGTTCCACCATAAAATCTCCTTCTGGTTCCACCTGTACATCATTCCAATTAACAGCATGAGTAGCATCATGAACATATTTCTTTAATATAGAAATGTGAAAAACATTATGTACTCTTAAATTTGGTGGTAATGCTAATTGATAATCTACTTGTCCAATCCTGGACAGTATTTCAAATGGTCCACAGTAACGAGCTGCTAGTTTTTCACAACTTCCCAATCTCAGAGAACTCTTTTTGGGCCTCACCTTGATGAACACATGTTCACCTACATGAAACTCCTTTGGAGTTCTTTTAAGGGCTTCTTGACTTTTCTGTCGATCCTATGCAACTTTTAGATTACCTTGTACCTGCTTTACAATTTCTTTCATTTTCTTTAACAGTTCAGGACATAATACCAATCTATCCACTGTATTACTCCAAGATATAGGAGTATTACATTTCCTACCATACAAAATTTCGAAAGGACTAAATCTGGCTGATGCCTGATAATTATTATTATAAGCAAATTTTACAAGATGTAAATAATGCTCTCATTTACCTGGCTGGTCTTTCACATACATTCTTAATAAATCTTCCAGTACTTGGTTTACTCTTTCAGTTTGTCCATCTCTTTGAGGATGGAACAAATTACTAAAATTTCATGTAGTGTTTAATCCTTTAAACAGATATTTCCAAAAATTTCCTATAAATTTAGGATCTCTATCTGAGATTATTACTTTCAGGATCCATGCAGTCGAAAAATCTATTTTAGAAAGATATCAGCTATGTTTGTAGCTTTGTATGTAGTTTTAATAGGTATAAAGTGAGCTACTTTACTTAACTTATCGACCACTACCATGATAGAATCATTCAAATTCTGATTTCTAGGTAGTCCAGTAACAAAATCAAGACTAATTATCTCCCATTTTCAGCTAGGAATGGGTAATGGTTGAAGTAATCTAGCTGAGTGTTGATGTTCATTTTTCACCTGCTGATATTCAAAACACCTAGCAATAGATTTTGCTAATTCAGTCTTCATATTTGGCCAAAAATATTCTTTTCTTAACATAGTTATAGTCTTTTGATAGCCTCGATGACTTGAGTATGGAGTTTTATGGATTTCATCCAAAATTAACAATTTAACTTTAGGTACGTTAGGTACATACATTCTGTCTTTATACAGTAAAAATTCTTTTGCATTCAAACTGTACCTTTTACTTAAGCTTTCTGTTGGATTTTATTTAGTTTCAGCTTGTAAATTTTGGTAAATTTCATCTTGTTATATTTATGCTTTAAGTTGTTCATCCAAATCTGTAGTATAAGTGCTGATAACTAATGCAAAATTCAGCCTTGCATTCCTACTTAATGCATCAGCAAATTTATTTTATTTACCCTTAATGTGTTGAATTTCGAAATCATACTCACTTAGAAAAGTTAACCATCTAGCTTTTCTGGCATTTAGATTAGGCTGATCTAACAGATACTTTAGTCCTTTATTATCAGTCATTAAAATAAATTTTCTGCCAAATAGGTGATTTCGCCACATCTTTAGAGCATGTATAACAGCTGCTAATTCCAGATCATAAGTTGCATAATTTTTTTCATGAAATTTTAATTTTCTAGACTCATAGGAAATAACATGCCCTTCTTGAGTCAGAACATCGCCTAAGCCATCATTGCAGGTGTCAGTGCACACTACAAATTCTTTATTTGGATCAGCTATTCTTAAAATAGGTGCACTGGTTAATAAATTTTTAACTTTGTAAAGCTTTCCTCACATTTCTGGTTCCAATCAAACTTCTTTCCTTTCTTCTGCAAAGAAGTTATCGGATTCACGATCCTCGAAAAACCTTCAATGAACCTCTGGTAGTAACCGATAATTCCCATGAAAGATCGAACATCCGTTACATCCTTAGGAACTGGCCAATCTTCGATCACCTTTATCTTTTCAGGATCTACTGAAATCCCTTGCTTGGTAACCACATGACCTAAGTACTAAATCTTATCCTTGAAGAAATCACATTTACTAAACTTTGCAAAGAGTTGATGATCCCATAACTCTTGCAAAACAATTTTTAAATGTTCTTTATGTTATTCTTCAGTTTTTTAATAGATTAAAATGTCGTTGATAAACACGACCACAAACTTATCTAGATACTTATGCATAACGTTGTTCATTAAACACATAAAAACAGTTGGGGCATTAGTAAGCCCGAATGGCATGACGACAAACTCATAATGGCCATATCGAGTTCTAAAATATGTTTTAAAGATGTCTTCATCTTTAATCCTAACTTCATGATATCCAGACCTTAAATCTATTTTCAAAAACACTATGTCTCCACGTAGTTGATCAAATAGATCACCTATGCGGGGCAGCAAGTATCGATTTTTAATGGTCATCTTATTCAACTGACGGTAATCTATGCAAAGGTCAAATATACTTTTCATCAATTATTTATTTTAATTGAGGCTTTAATTCATTAAGTTCAAGTATTTTCATTCAATAAGGGCTTTGAGCTAGGTACTGCACTAGGTACCAGCTCAATGGTAAAATCCAGTTCCCTTTTCGGAGGTAGTCCTGGAATTTCTTCTGGAAATACATCAACATATTCTCTTAAGACTAGTATGTCTTCCAATTTTAATTTATTTGTCTTAATTAGATTCTCCTAATCAGTTATTGTTACTGCATAAGCTTTACAACCCTTCCTAACAGCTCTCTTAAGCTCTAGAGCATAAATCTGCCTTATGGTGGTTTTTCTAGAAATTCCTTTTACACTTACTGATTTTCCCTCACTGTTTATACATGTAAAGGTTTTATCGTAACAGTTTAGTATTACCCTATGTTGTTCTATCCAATCCATACCAATGAGTAAATCATAAGAACCAAGAGGTAATACATTAAGCTTTACAATAGTTTCAAAATGATCCATAACTAGTGCACATTCTTTTACAAAACAAGTTACCTTTCGTTTAGCACCAGTGGCTAATTGAACCAACCAAGAATTTTCAAAACTTTCAACAGGTAATTTACATTTTTATACCATTTTAGGTGAAATATAACTTATACTATCTCCTAGATCAATCAAAATAGTTATACGGGTTTGATTTATCATACCTTCTACTTCCACCATGGAAGTTTGATATTTTGCTTGTCGATTCTCCAAGGCTGCATTGATTCTGGGCATAGTCCTTGCTAATTATCCAACAGTCATCTCCTCCTGTATGGTATGAATATTACTGACAGTCTTTTTTCGATTATGACAGACTGGAGCATAGTGTGGGCCATTACACTCCCAACACTTTATAGGTTCTTTGCGTTCAAATTTCTTGGTGTAATTACCATGGTTATTAGCAAATTATTTACCCTTAGAACTATTCTGATTGCTTGGTGAATTATTCTTATTTCCTAGGAATTTCTTGTTAGGAAAATTTTTGGCCTTATTGTTCTTAGAATTTTTGTTGGGCACAAAATCCTTCTTCTTTTGATCATACTGGTTATTCTTCTTCTTGGCCTTCCAGTTTGCCATGCTTTCCTTTTTCTGATTTTGTTCATAATAGAAGTTGGCTTTCCTCATGGCTTCTTCCAAAGTCTTTGGATTGTCACATTCAATCTTGTCCTTAATATGGTAAGGTAGATAGCTGAGGAATTGTTGTACCTTTGGTTTCTCATATACTAGGTATGTCACATACCTAAGAAGACTTAAAAACTTGTTGTTTAGATCTTTCATTGTCATGGATCCTAATTTAAGCTCATAAAATTATTTTTCTCTCTCTTCATAGTATTTCTCATACATAAATTTATTTTTAAAGTACCTCTTAAAATTACTCCAATTTACATTCTTCTCTTTTATTCCCTTAACTCTCTTCAAGTCCTGCCACCAAATGTCAGTCTTTCCTGAGAGATTGTAGATAGTCATTCTAGCATTTAATTGGTTAGAATATATATCTGGAAGTACTTCTTCATCCCAGATAACCAGGATTCCAATTCCTCCCCCTTCTTAGTCTCTCCATTAAATGTTGGTGGTTTTATCTTTTTGAATTCCCCAGAAATTTCCTCATAAGGTTTGTATTTCCTCTTTTTAGTGTAATGGTTGTCATCACTACCATCACTAGTAGAATGGAAATTTCGTTGTTCACCAAACACCTCTGAAGATGAACTGCTTTCATTTTTAGTATGTTTCATCTTTTTAAATTTATGTTGATGACTTGTATCTTCTGATTCAGTTCTTCTACCCCTACCCTCAGTTTGAAACCTTTTTGTTAGGATTTGATTCAGCTCCTCCTGAGCCCTCATAATCCTTTCATTCTCTTGCTTTACAGATTCCATTTCAGATTTTAGGTCTTTTACTGTTTGTAACAGTTCTAGGGAATTGGTGGTTAGATATTCTAGTATAGGATCTCTTGGTAAGTTTCCTCATTCAGTAAATGGAGATTCCTCCTCTGCATATTCCTCCAGCCTTTCCATACCTGTTTGTTAAACTTCAGAAACAATTTCTCTGTTGAATAACATTTAAAAGAAAATACATCAACATAATAATTCAAATCATTGTTTCATAAAAGCTAGTTGAGATTCATCAAGGCCTAGTGTTTGAACCTTGTGCTCTGATACCACATGTCAAAATCCCAAATTTTCACAAAAAATTAAAATTTTGAGATAACATCAAATGCTGATTCTGCGGTTTACTAACAGCTAATGGTTAGCAGAAAAAGAAACAGTCCAATGATTGATATTACATATTTTCAAATTATGTTAACTAAACAATTTCCTTTTCTTAACATAAATAAGGTTTACTTACGTATTGTTTTATTTTAGTTTACTGATGAGTCTTCTTTATGGCAAGTAGGTGGAATCTAACTTTGAATCCTGGGCTTACTTAGCATTTATGCTAATGCAAAAATATTACTGGTTCTTACAGGTTTACATGTATGATCGAACAAGTAAATGTTTTAAATTCATAAAGTATCAAGAAGTGTTTCTATTTGCAATTAAAATGCTTAGTAGATAAGTTGATAAATTCCAAGCAACTTCCATGAGGTAAAGTAGTTTGTTTTCTCCAATTTTTCTTGTAAGCTAAGTTTAAATAAATGAGTTCCTATCTTTATCAAACTTAGCGACAGTAAAGATACTTATTGTGGACTCTAGGCTTGTAATATTCGTTACATAGTAACTTCTACTTTGATATGCTTATCTTGCAAATGTTATAATTATTGTACTATTGTCTCGTATACATTATCGTATTATTTACTTGAGTACGAAGCTGATCGATATTTACATTCTGTAGGGAACTTACTGCCCTTAAAAATCCTTGATATTATAAGTTTGATTAGTGTAAAATCAACTGCATCATTTCACCCTGAGTAATGTTTGTCTTCACTTATTAAAACTAAGTCAATCAATGTTGTCCCCAATTATTAAAGGCTTGAGTAACGTTATTCCATTGTAATTCTTATTATTACTATAACGCCTTTCTTACATTAAACTCATGTCTACATTAGCTATTATGGTAGATCACAAATCTCCCTTATAAGAAGTACAGGTTATCTTGTATACTTACAAAACTACTACTCTAACATACACAATAAGGTAAACTTCCAGCATTGTCATAATGTGAAGCACCTAGTGTTTATGGAAGTTTTTAAACACCAATGAACTTGGTAAAAGTCATGTTGATATTGTTAATGCTAAACCATTCAACTCTATTCAATTTCATAAATTAAAACCACCCAAAGGTGATTGGTTTAAGAGTGATAAGTTTGTTTTATAAACCAAGCATATCCAACATTGTTTTACAAGCATAAACAACTATAAAAGTTCTAAGGGTCCTAAGCAAGTCTAAACCAAAGTTAAACTATGTAAAAGAATTCATGAATATATTCTTTTTCTATGATAGCTAACTATATACTTAATACCATTCGAATCGTTGGTTTTAAAAGCATGTAAATCTACTTATAGTACCCGTACCAATCACTGACGGTATTGGGTCCACTTGGGCTATTGGTGCCACCAGTACTAGTCACGAGAGTGTGGGGAACACATATAGAGGTTAACTGCAACTGACTGCATTTCCATGTATTGGTTTATGTGCCTCTGATACCAAACCCTACAATTTAGGAGCCACTGGGAGTGGAACCACCAACCTTTTTCAGTTTTTGGTAAGTTAATTTATGCTCCAATTACATTCGGTTAGATGTCCTCTAGTTCAGTTAGCACCAGTATTGCATGGTGGCATGTGGGTAGGTGCCTATTCTCATGTGCTTCTCACGTACCTCATTAGTTTAACTAGATTAACTAACTGAGAGACTGAATTAGACATCTGGAGTTAGACTAGTGAGCTCTAATAGTGATTTAGACACTTCTAGTTAGCCAAACAGCCTGTCTTGAGTTGGTAGATTCGAATCCTATCCACATGATTCAAATTCTCCTTTATGTAGTATTATTGCACTGCATAATACTACAATTCAATTGCACACATTGGATGAAGATCAATGGCACAATAATTTCACAATAGAAGCACACCTGGAACTAGGTAAACAATGTAATGAGAAGAGAGGAGTTGAGTTGTGAAAAGAACTATTTAGAAAACCCTGAATTAATCTCTCCTCAGAGGGTGTTAATTTCACTTGGCACTATATGGGGTCCCCACCTACATGGCATGGGCCGGAGATCCCGCCTGATTCTTATGATTCTTTTAAATAAGTGAAAATTATCCCAATTGAGCAATATTATCCCAATGATATTTTTAAAAAAATATTCCGATGTCATTTAATGTGTGAAATTTCGCATTTAAGGAGCTATGTGACCTTAACAATTTGAAGAAGTTAATAAGTGGCTCGTGTCCATCCCAAAAAATTCAATATTACATTAATAATTTTATATATATATATATATATATATATATGAGCATGATCTACAAAAAATGCACTATGGTCTGCATATTTTTTTGTTAATTTATTTCACAATATACAATTATTTATTTTTTTTAAAATTGACCACATCTGATTTCAGCATCATTTTATACACGTGTGTCCATCCCATTTTTTTTTACTGTTTTCAAAAATTGAAAAACCAAAGATACCCTTTTTGAAGAGGACACGTCGATATGTGGGTTGTGCATTTAAAAAAAAAAATTAGATGTGTATTTTTCACCCTACGTATCTTTCTTTGAGCTGCTTTGAAGTTGTTGTGAGGTTTTCTAAGTTTAAGTTTTAGAACTACTTAAAAAAAAATCGTATGAATTCCAAAACGCATGCATGATACCTCAATGGATAGAGGATTCCGTGATGAATCTATTGATATGAACTCCGCTCAGTTATGTGCCATGAATGGCAAGGTTTACACCCCTACAAGACACAAAGAAACATTGATTTTCCTGTAAGAGGGAAAATTCTCTGTTTTTGAGGCCCTTTATGGAGGTATTGAGCTCGATCAAGGTATTAACATCCCTCGATCGAGGTTTTTAAATAAGCTCGATCTAGGTTTTTAAATAATATCGATCGAGGTTTTATTAAACCCTCAATCGAGCTACTGTTTAAACCCCTTTTTATAATTGTTTTTGCACAAGGACCTCAATCGTGGCCTTAAAACCTCGATCGAGGTTTTCTTAAAACCTAGATCGAGGTCTTAAAACCTAGATCGAGGTTTTTTTAAAACCTAGATCGAGGTCTTAAAACCTAGATCAAGGTTTCTTTAAAACCTCGATTGAAATTTTTTTAAACCTAGATCAAGGTATTCTTAAAACCTAGATCGAGGTTTTGTTAAGCCCTCGATCGAGGTGTTATTACCTCGATCAAGGTACATTTTGTGTTTTTTCCGAAAGCGCCTTGCCAAAAAGTGTAACCCAGCTCCATGGATGCACCCAAAAATTAAAATCAATAATTTTTATATAAAAACCTATTCACCTATTAATATTATTATAGCATACAAAAATAGCAACAAAAATAGCATACATGTATATTTAATAAAAATAAAAATAATATTCTAGAAGTAATCATTATGTCATATATATATATATATATATATAAACAATGTTTTATATATTATAAGTTGTTATTATAATATATAGAGTTATATGTTTACATATTTGACAAGATGCTATTTTCATATATCTATTCTTTTAATTTATATTTTAAGTTAGAATTTGATTTTAAGACCAAGTCAACCTATTAAGTTATGAAACAATTAATAGGTGAAACACAAGAGTTTGAATTAGTGAATATACATCTATTAGCCTCTTAAAAGTGTTAAGATTATTAATTAAGCCTCCCTTTGACCAACATAGTCTAATTTTATTTTTTAGCTTAGGAGATTATTGTCACTTGACTAGTGCATGGGGGATTCACGTGGGGAGCACCTAACACTCAATGCATTAGTCTACATGATTTTAGGAGCTCCAGAGACCAATCCCTATAATTTAGGAACCCACTCTGAGTGCCACTAGCAGTATTCAACAAATGACCCTAGTAGGTATTCAATTATGTTCAGTTATGCTCTAATTCCCATAAGTGAGTTCACTCTCAGTCACTCTAGTGCTATTTTGCAGTATTTAAGGGAGTTTGGGAACATTTATTCACCTACCTAGATCAGCTAATTGATTGTGAACTAATTCAGTTGACCAGAGTTGCATTAGTGAGCTCTAGTGGTGATTTTCCCACACCTAGTTAGCACCAGAGTCAATCTGAGTTGGTGAATTCGAATCATACCTATGGAATTCAAATTCTTCCTATTGTAACACCATTGTATTCCAAAGAGGTTAATGATTATTCATGTAATGTTATGCTGACAAAATTTTGTCTCATGTGTGTGTAATTTTTCCATGAATNCTCTCTCTCTCTCTCTCTCTCTCTCTCTCTCTCTCTCTCTCTCTCTCTCTTCTGCAATCTTCATTATCCATTGAATTCATTCAGGCCTAAGGATCCGTTGCTTCACTAAATTTAACATGGTATCAGAGAAGGTATTCATGCCAACTTCAAACCTCAGAAACTTCCATTCATGCACTAGAAGCAATTGGGTTCCACAAAAATCCTGGTATTCTTGCCTTGCTCCATTTGAATTATGTCCATAGAAGTCTAGAAAAGTGTGATGCTCCCAAATAAAGTTCACATGTCGAAGCAGAGATTGTTTGAATTGGTTTTATTGTGAATTGAAGTGTTTTGCAATTTTTTTGCAGGTACATTGAAATATTTTCTGGAGAATTCAACAACTTTGACACCCAGAATCCTCACACACTTCAACTATCTTGATTGGAGGGATGATATGCAGATAGTATTATGCAACAAGGGTATGTACATGGTCACTATGGGCAGAGAGGTCGAACCCCATCAACCTATTAAGAGATATAAGAATCTGAACAAGTTGGATGAAGCATTTGGCTTCATGTGCATCCACATATCCAGGGATTTACTCTTCCATATTGATGGATTGAGAACACCAAAATATTTATGGGATGAGCTAGAATCCTTTTTTGGAAAACAATATGAGATCAAGGGACATATTTTGGATAATTATTTGATAGCACTACAACCAAACAACTTCGATACTATAGAACAAATCTTCTCAAAATTAAAATCCCTTGTCATGCAATGCAAACAGTGTGGGATTGATAAGAAGGACGAGCAATTGCCACTCTTAATTCTCAGTAAAATTGGACCAAAATTCTCAATTTTCATATCTACTTTTCACTCTGAGAGACTGAAAACTCCTAATTGGTGAATTTCATCCCTTGATTCCTTCACAAAATCTCTAATCCATGAACAAGATAAGCTAATACAGATGGGATCTCTCAAAGCCTCCAAAATTTAGGATTTTTTAGCTGATGAGAGTAAGAATGCACAAGCAAAGGGGAAGAAAATAGGAAAAGAGAAGAAGAACAATGATTTCAAGCCTAAGGATAAGTAGAATAGTTCAGAAGGAGCCTCTAGTTCCAAGAAGGACAAGCACAAGAAGTTTGACAAAGCCATGCTCTCTTACTGCAAGAGAGGAAGTCATATAGATAATCTTGTATGAAGAAAACCATAGAACATATCTCTAAGCTCCTTGAACATAACATTTTTTCCATTCATGAAGGCACAGAGAAGTCTGATGTTGGAAACAAGAATGAATTTCATGAGAGGTGCCATGTGTTTGGATTTATAATCCTCCCTTGACTAAAATGTCTGTTAGATTATTTTAGCCTAACTTAGGAGTCTTTATTTAATTAATTTTTCCACATGTACCAATTACTAGAGTGTAGAGAACACTGATAGATTCTAAATTCCACTGACTGCACTTGCATGCATCAATTTAGGTGCCTCCTAGGCCAATCCCTACATTTTAGGAGCCACTGGGAGTCCCGTCACCAACCTCCTTTAGTCAATTGGAGTTGGAATGAGTTAAGCTTAGTTATTCCTCATTTACATTCAGTTAGTTCGCTTTCAGTTCAGTTAGCAGTAGTTATCCATGGTTTCATGTGGGGAGGCACCCTTTGTCACCTACCACTTGTAGTTAGACTAGTTAGACTTATTTTTAAACTGATTGCTTGATTGGATTAGACATTGGGAGTTAACTACTTGGACTTCGATATTGATTGAGACATATTTAGTTAGCTATGCAGTCAGACTCAGTCACATCCGGTGGGGAGATTTGAATTCATACCTAATGTTTCGAATTCTTTCCCTATGTAACACTATTGTAACATTGGATTATGTAATGAAGATAATACTGTAATTCTCTAAGCAATACTTGTCTATTTCCTGTAAGATTTGATTTGTTCAGTTTGTATAATTCATTCCTATTCATTGCATCAATAATTTGGACTCACTTCTTGATTATCTAAATGGAACAACAATTTTAACATGGTATCAAATACATCTCAGGAAAGCTTAAAGTTTGTCTACTCTCCATAGCACACCAGAAGTAGTTGGGTTTCCATAGAAGTCCCGCAAAGAGTGCCTTGATTCCTCTGAATTTATTTAGAGTGGCAGTGCTAGCATGACAGACCATAAAAAAGTGTGCATGTCGAGAGGGAAGGCTCGATTCTAATAAGTTTGAATGTTTTTGGTTTTCCAATGAAATTTATACAGGTGCTACGTAGCTTGTGTGAAGATATTGTATTTTCCAGCTGAAGAATTATGGATTCTCAACCTTCTACACATTGGATCCTAACACCCTTCAATTATGTTGACTGGAGGGAAGATATACAGTTGGATTTGCACAAGCAGGGCTACGTCAAGATAATACTTGGTAGGGAGCTCGAGCCCCATCATCCATTTGAGAGAAACAAGTTTTTGAACTGCTTAGATGAAGCTTTTGATTATCTATGCACTCATATATCCAGAGATCTCCTCTTTCACATTGAAGGTTTGAGGACTCCCAGGGAATATTGGGATAAGATTGAATAGTTTTTTGGAAAGAAAGGCAAGTTTCGAGGACACATTCTGAAGAACTATTTGGTATCCTTACATCCCAGCAGTTTCGAGACCATCCAACAATTCTTTACTAAATTCAAGTTTCTTTCAGTTCAATGCAGACAGTGCGAAATAGAAAGAAAGGATGAGAAGCATGTGCTCTCCATACTCAAAAAATAGGTCTTGGGTATTATTTATTTGTCTCTATCTTCAATTCAGGAAGGGATTCCATTTCCAATTATAATATTCCCTCACTTGATTCCTTTGTCGAGTCCTTAATACAAGAGCAAAAGAAGTTGATCCAGATGGGAATCATCAAGACCTCCAAAGATCAAGCCCTCTTAGTGATAGAATCTACCAAAGTGAAATCTAAAGGGAAATCTAAGGGGAAGGATCCTAAAGCATCTGATTCAAATCCTAAATATAATTAGAATACTTTTGAAGGAGATTCAGGCACTAAGAAGAAGAAAACGTTTGAAAATAAAAAGTGTCCCTATTGTATGAGGGGTTTTTGTTCAGAAGACTCATGCATGAAGAAGACCCTCGACCAATTGAAAGATCTATGTTTACAAAACAATATTTCCCTTCCACCAGGTGCAGATATGTCTGATGATGAAGAGAATATGGAAGAACATGAGATATTCCATGCCTTTCATGCAGACCTCACTCCATCGAAGGCTCATTTGATAGATTCTGGAGAATCCAACCACATGGTTTCCTCCAGGGAATCCTTCATCACTTTCCCTCTATCAAGAGGAACTAGAAGTAACAAGGGAGATGAATCTAAAATACCATCTATTGATATAGGTTCAAATAAAATCCATCATGATGAGTTCATGCCCTCTCCTACAACAAAGCAAATTGTTGAAGATGAAGAAGAAGCAGAATTTTCCTCACAATCAATTTGAATTGAAGAAAGTCTCCTTGGAGTGAATCCTTCTCCTGTTGCTCCGGAAGTGTATGAGATCTATGATATATCATCTCCTAACATGCATGATCTAGAAGAATACATTCAAATCTCTATTTTTGATGAAAAACTCATCTTCCATTCTTTGCAAAAATTCTCCAGTGATTCTTCTATTTTAAATTATGTGCATAGTTTAACGGTGATTGTTTCAGAAAAGGAAGAGGAATTTGATTTATCTATCTCTAATGATGTTGCTGGTGTGCAGATAAGTATTAATATGGATATTTTGGAAATAATATCATATTTTAGGAGTGATCCATTCACTCTAATTGATCAAGAGCTTCCAGTAAATTCCTACATGATTGCATGCACCAATTTTCAGAATTTGGAAGGAGGAGAAATTTGTGCATCTACCATCTCAGTGGAGCACACTCTTGGATCTGATATGAATCTATTTGAATATGATATGATATTATTTGGATATGATCTGACATTATTTGATTCAGGCTTTAAGTTTCAAAAGTTTTCAGTAATGCTTGAAGCTGCTCTCATTAATTTTGGTGTGAAAAATCAAGTACTGCAAGTCTCCTTCAAAATTGTTGTTGGGGATTTGATATCATTCCTCACTTTTGGATATGCTATGAACCTTTTCGGATCTGATATGATATTTGGTTCAAGTTTTAAGTTCCAGGAACCTTCATTCATGCTTGTAGCTGGTCTCATTAATTTTGGTGTGACAAGTCAAGTACCACAAGTCTCCTTCAAACATGGTCCGCCTAATATATTGTTGTTGCGTCATATATGTTGTTGCCGAATATATTGTTGTTGTGTCATGTTGCACCCAGTTCATTTGCATGAAGAAGAAACTAGAAGAATTACTTATGAATTATGATCACCTAATAATAATAAATTTTGATAATACCATTGCCATAAGTATGTCAAAAAATCCTTTCATGCAGTCTAGGACAAGACACATACCAATAAAATATCATTTCCTAAGAGAACAAGTGTCCCAGAAGGTTTTCAAACTAGAGTATGTTGACACAAAAGAACAGGTTGATGACATTTTCACCAATCCACTACCTAATTAATCCTTTGAGCATCTTATACAGAAGATGGGAGTAATTCCCTTACAAAAATTGTAGAGGAGGAATCACAATCTCAGGGGGAGATATGATGACATGGGGAGCTGTCAGAAAGAAGAAAGACAGGAAATACTCAATAGAATAACAGGTTATCCTTTGTTATTAATGTCAAAGGGGGAAGAAATTAAGGAGTTGATGCCATCAATGCCAAAGGGGGAGAATGTTGAGTTTAGTTGTCATTGATGTCAAATAAGTTCATTGATGTCAAAGGAGTTTAGTAAAAACAAAGGGATAACCAGAAGCATGATTGATCAATTCTGTGTGTGAGAATAGAGTAAAATGGAGATCAGTAAGGCTTGTAGGAGTTAGAGAGGTAAAAGAGGCCAATCAAATATGTGTCGAGCCTAAGCATATCAGAATGCATGGATTCTAAGTGGGAAAGAAGAATGAGATCAATTGATTGATTCTCTGATCAATTGACACTACAGAGAGAAGGTGAATTGATCATTTATCTGATCAATCAAAAGAAGATTTAGATTAACAACCATTTAGATTTCATGAATGGGATATATCTTGGAATAACCTTGTTGCAAGATGAATGATAATTGATCGATCACTATAAGGATCGATGATGAACCGGTAGGCATAAGTTTATGCAAATATTAATGGTTGAGATCGTGGTGAGAGAAAATCCATGACTGTGGTTGAATTTTGCAATTTAGATTTGCGAATGAGATAAATTGATAATCCTCATTCATATGCTTGAGGATCATGTGGTGGAGGTCTGACGGGGCTCCAGATTAATGACCTAAATTAATTTCGTTGAGAAAGGAGCGAGGAAGATAAAAAAGATTCGGGCTTGCGAAATCAGAAGTGATCATGAAAAATCACCTTTATGATCGATGACAGAGGTTCATCATGGAACCAAATCAACGGTGGTTAGTTTCCACTGGGAGAACTAGACTGGACAAATAAAATCTTGGTGTGCGTGGAATTTTAATGAAATCCATCATCAATCTTAATTCGACGATCAAAAATAATTCCGCTAATTTTAAATAGCGAGGTGGTTAACAACAACAAATGGATGCAGAATTTCTATCAAATCTGCTTCATTTTGTTTGAAGTCCACCGTCGATCTGAAGAAAGTCATATCCAACGGTTGTAGGTCATTCCACTGATTCAGCTAGTAAGGTGGTTAACAACAGAGATTGGATGCATAATTTTAATGTAATCTGCTCTATAGTATTCGGAGTCCACCGTCGATCAAGGTGGATCAATATCTAACAGCCTTAAACTATTCTGTTGATTCAACTAGCAGGGGAATTAACAGCAGATGTTGGATACAAAATTCTTATGAGATCCACAAATCCACATTAAATGGTAGATCGATGGTTGGGAGTGAACCTGCCAGAGAATCAACGGTTCAGAAGAAATGTAGAAGGTAGAAGGTGGAATGCAGAAGATGAGAAATTAAAGTATGAAACAATAAGGGTTTTCACAACCCAAAGCCCACCAGCGGAATCTGGAAGGAGGAGAATTGCAAAAGAAACGTTTCAGTTTTTTAGAACCTACAGTCTGCAAACTGCATTCTCGAGATGGACAACTGTGTAAATCATGAAAATACATCCGCTAGAGGAATGCGGAAGGAGTAAAATGGACGACAAAGAATCACGAGAAGAATTTTGGAAATGTCACAATTTCGCAACCTGCAGTCTAGGAGATCGACGGTCACAAAGAGATTAAAGAAGATCAATGGTACAGAACGGTTGAGGTGGAAATCTAAATGTGGAAAGACATTTTGAGAAATTTCATAGTTAGGAAATCCATATATTGCATCCTATCTTAGATCTATGGTCAGGAAGAAGCTCGATATAAAATCAACGCCTCAAGATGGTTACGGAAATGGAGAATGCGGAAGGTCACAGCAAGAAGATTCTTGAATAGGAACGATCAATGAAATGATGCAATGGTGAAGAAATGCGTCCCCATGAAGCATGAAGGTATTTATTGACAGAATAATTGAAAGAAAGAACTTGTCTCTATGATTGCGAATGACAGAGTCCAAGAAATGAAAACAGACTGATAAAAATCAATCCATGGTGGCAGGGAAGTGCTAGGGTAGGCTATAAGTTTGCAAAGGGTGTTGTAGCATCCTTGTCTATTATAGTGGACAGAAAACCAAGGTGTTGTATCATCCTTTCTGGTTGCACCAAGCAAAAACCCAAGATGTTGGAAAATCCTTGTCTGTTTTAGCAGGAAGAAACTCAGGATGTTGTTGCATCCTTTCTATAGCAGCAGATAAAGCAATTTTGTAGGTTCATCTTTTTATTGTGTTTGAATTGGTGGTTTTCTCCTTGAATTTTCCATGATAAAATTTGTGTCTTCACCTATTTGATTCATTTTGTGTTTTTATTTTTAAAAGAAAAATACTATACTGATTCACCCCCCCCCCCCGTCTCAGTATTGTGGGATAATACAACAATAAAATGATAGGAGTATGGTCCTATTGCTTTGGCCTTCGGGACCAGACTACGGATTAATAGGGACTATTGGGTTATTTGACCAAATACATATACTAAGATAAAAATGTTTTATCCCAGCATACCAAGACATGGGCTTGATTCGGTTGGGGAAATTCAACCTTATAGTGATCTGTAAGTTTCCTACTACTCCTTCATTGGTTGTTTCTCTTCTTGGAGAGGATTCCTTAATGCAGTTCCATCCTAATGGAATTCGACATATAAGAGAATATGAGCATATCAATTTGAACATATCAAGGTTCATTAGATTCATTTTATCCATGACAAAATCAACCACTTCTATTAGGGGATTCATTTCTATTCTAACACAATGAGGTTAGAGATAAAAACAATTATTAGGTGGACCATGTTTCTAGGTCCAAATGCACTATATTTAAGTAATTGGTATCCCATGTTTGATTTAGAAGATGGAATCTAAACAATGGCCTCTATATAGTTTTGGATTCTTTCAAGCCATTGATAATGTGGAATAATGAAACATTCAATGAAGTAGGGAATATGTTAGGAATATTTATAAATTTCTTAATGTAAGATAAGGATTTATAATTATGTAATGACTTTTGTCAAAGTGGACCTTGAAAAGGGATTTTATGAGATGTAAAAGATCCAACCACGGATTCAACTATTATGGTGTATTTAGAAACCTTATTCTAGCATGGACTATGAGGCAATATGTTTATTGTTGTAGAAGAAGGTGCATTTAATGGGGTGCAACATTATTTTATAGGAATTTACTAATGTAAAGTATGTGTATGCATATTCCATATTTAGGAAGGTGTAGATACCAATGTAAGGAGGCATATATCATGACATGGAGTTTGACTACATTAAAGAGCATAGATACCTTGATGAGTTAGATGCATGATTTCATGAACTAAGTGTACTTGAGTGTGCATTATATTTGAGGCAACCTTATCCATGGAAGAGGGGGAATTGGAGTTAGGGTTTGACTATGTCATATTGGGCACCTCATTGCATATGTTATACAATTATATTATATTTTTATGGTCTCTTGTTCTATAAAAGATACTTAGGGTGCTTCATTGTGTGGTTAATAAATTATAGTTTTGATCTTATTACATTGTAATTATTTCTTTCAATTTATAGAGAGTGATGTTATTGATTATTGCAAATGTAGTTTGTTGTTCCAACTTTTAGTTTGACATGTTTGTATATCTCTCATTCCTTTAGTTCCCTACCACTATAGAAAAATAAAATGGGATTGGTATCAAGGATTAATACATGATATGGGGATGAAAACTAGGGTCTTATGCCCTAATTATTACCTATAAGAATCATGTAATTTGTTTAGAGCCATGGACCACACATAATCATTTTAGAGGGAACATTTCACATATGATTGTAGTAAGGGAATGATTGCAATTATTACCACATAATATAGGGCTATTGAGGATTAAACCATGGCCTTGGGGAAAAAGTTAGGATGTCATTACATAGATACTAATTTTATTACTCATGGTTCATGCACACTACAACAAAACCCTGTGATTAGCGTCTCTTTTAGCTTCCTTTTTAGCGTCCACTATCAAATTTAGTGTATTTTCATCATTTTTTGGACAAAGTGGACGCTTTTCCATGGGATGGCGCTTTTAATGGCATTATTTGTGTCTCTTTTTAAAATTTGGCGCTATTTGGGATGCTAATTAGCGTCCCAAATAGCATCCCAAATAGCGTCCCAATTAGCGTCCCAAGTAGCATCCCAAGTAGCATCCCATTTAGCATCCCAATTAGCGTCCCAAGTTAAAAGTTGGCGCTATTTTGGATTAATCATTAGCGTCCCAATTAGCATCCAAATTGTCATCCCATGTAGCATCCAAATTAGCATCCAAATTGTCGTCCCACATAGCATCCCAATTAGCATCCCAATTAGCATCCCAATATAAAAGTTGGCGCTATTTTGGATGATAATTAGCATCTCAATTAACGTCCCAATTAGCGTCCAAAAAAGAATCCCACATAATGCTCAAAATGGCCTCCAAAAAAACATCTGAAATAACACTAGGAATTTCCCTAGGTTTAGAGCTAGGAATTGTGTTTGGAAAACGTTTGAGAAAACGTCAGATTTATCAATGTCAACGTCAGTGATCAATGTCAGTGTCGATGTCAATGATCATGATTTATGTGATAGTACTTTTGGATCTTGATTTATAATAGTGGCACCTAAATGATCATAATCATGGCACTTTTGGACATTGATTAATCCTTATGAGGGGTAAATTACCTTAATGTCACCTAAAATGCTCTAATGGAATTTGAGTGTCCCCAACACATTTTATAGACCCTAATGGCATTTGATTGGCCCTAACAACATGAAGATGATGCATTACGATAATTATGCTGGAGTGTATGGATATGATTTAATAAGTATAAGACAATATCATCCATTCCTATGAGGTAGTAGGGTTCCTTGCTTAGTATTATTGCAATTATATTGATGATGAATACAACGATGACAATGATGTTGATTTATTGTATGATGATGATGATGATGATGTGGATGTCAACGATGATTATGCATGTGGTAGCACTTTTGGATCCTGATTGATTCTAATGGAACCAAAAATTCTATAACAACATCTAAATGACCCTATTAACATCAAAATGACTATAACGACATATAAATGACCTTAACAATTACATGACATGAATCCTAATGGCAATGACTGATTAAGAACACTAATGGCATATGAGTGACCATAATGACAATGATGGTGACGATTTTGTTAATGATGTACTTAATGTTGAAGATGAGAATGATAATGAGGATAATGATCAAGATGATGTGATGTACCATATGGCATTGATGATGATGATGATGATGGAAACATCACTGCCCATGATGATGAAGCATGTCATAATACTTCTCAATACAGACTGATCCTAATGGAACTCAAATGTTCATAATGACATGTGAGAGACATATTAATATCACCTAAATGGTTGTAATGACATTTAGTTGTTGTCGACAAAATTTTAGTGACCTTATTCGCATTTGAGTGATTGTAACAACATGACATGGATCAAAATGGTGATGACTGATGATGAACCATAATGGCATATGAGTGACCCTATCAATGATGATGTATTTGTTGATGAGGAAAATGATGACCATGACATTGTTGATGATGCACTTATTGATGTTGATGTTGATGTTGATGATGACGATGTCAACAATGATGATGATGCAATGTATGATGTACTTGACGTTGACATTCACTTGTCCTCGACAACATGTGAGTGACCTTAATAGCATTTGAGTGACCTTAATGGCATTTTGAGTGACCTTAATGGAACTTGTCCTCGACAAAATTTCAATGATAGGTTGGATGTGGTAAATTTATGACAAAATATTAGCTATTGTATATAGATAACGACATTAACTAGAAAAATGTTAATGATAAACTAAGTTGTCTACCTTGTCAACATTGTTCATTAGTGCAAGATGGAAAATTACTATAGTAAAGTTCATAGAATTATTCAATAGTGTGAATAATATTAACTAAACAATCATTGACATTTCATTATTCAATGCATAATAAAAAAGGGGAACACAGTGGTTAAAATAAATTGAAACAAAAATAACATTTGCTAAGCCCATAATAAAATGACTATTTTGAATAGTGATTTCCATGTACATTTAAGTGTAGAGTCGTTAAGAAGCAACCTTTTGAAAAGTTCTAAATCAAGAAAATAATTCAAAATTACTAAATCCATTTGATAAAAAACAATCTCAAAGCTTTGGACATAAGATCATAATTATTCAAGTAATATGGATTAGAAATCCTGTAAAATTAGAAGTCTTCTTCATTTACATTATTATCAACATATATGTCATCAAATGCTTCCTTATCAATATTGATATGGTCCTGTAAGTTTCTTATATTATTCTTTCTACACCATTCTGCTAAAGTAGTATTATAATCATCTTCATCTTCACTTTCTTCTAACTCCATATCATCGAATTGATTTGCACCATCTTGATTCTCATCTATCTCTGGATCATGTTGATTAATGGCATGAAAAATGTTGTCATGTTGTGCTTGAACATCTTCATCTTCATCTTCTTGTGTTTGAACATCTTCATCTTGAACATCACCATGGGTGGTCATTTCTTCATTGTTCTCCAATCTCTCATTTGGAATTGGTTGGATATCATTGTTTTGCTCAATATTCATTGAGACATCATCAAATACATGTATTAACCTTGGATCATAATGTATGACAAATATCCACTTTGGATCCATAATATCTTCATAGAAAAACACCTTCACGTGAACCATAATCATATATTAGACATGCTAGTATAATTTTTAATTAATATGCACATTTATATTCATAATACACTATGAGTTAACATATTGTATATAACCATTGATTCTTGTGATTATAGTTATGTTATATTGATAATAATACCTGCTCACAATGAATTGGTAAGACATAGGGCTCCTTGTCTTTTGGTAGGTACCTCAAGGAATCTATAGAAAATAGTCCACTATGGGTATCATGTCTACGCGTCCTCTCAAATGCCTCATACCATCTACATTTAAAAATACAACATTTGAAAGACCAGTAATCCAACTCAATAATTTCTTGTATTTTTCCAACATACTGAATATTCCCTTCAATAATATTTTTATCTTTTGAACTTGCTTGACTTGATTTCTTGAAATCAACCATGACACCACAATCAAAGGAGCATATTTTTAAGTCTATTCTTTCCACACGATAGTGTCGACCATATGCCCACATTGCAGGATATCTCCTCATGAGCTGTATCAGATCATTTGTTTTAGTTCAACTAGAAAAAAAAACTATATATGCATTATTAAATAGTCAATAGTGTCAACAATGTTTTGTAAAAAAATATTTTGTGAGATTTATAAATGTACCTTTCTTTCACATCCTCTAGACATGTTGATCTCATCTTCTGTTATGTTTGCATCATTTCCTTCTTCATCTATTTGATTTTGAATTTGTTCACTAACCCGTTGTAATGTGCAAATTTGCCCCATTCCCCAAACAAATCCATGGGAAGTGGTGTATTCCTTGGGTTTGATCTCTTAAATTGTCTCCTTGCTTCTAAAACTTCTTCCCTTTTCTTTTCATACAAGTCAATCCAATTATTCATACAATCCATGTGGTAAAGAACAAACTTTTCAAGCACAATGCGTTCATCAACACCTATTGAAAATCAACATGTACAATTTCAAATTGCAAATGCCATTATTATATTTTTGAAAAATAATAATTTTATAGAGTAAATGATTGGAAAAATAACCACAAAGATCATGATTTTACTCACCAAATTCTACTTGAACACCATTAGATTGAGGTTTCTCTCCATCTATAATATCTGTTGCATATGCTTCATCCCATATTCGTGGACCATATTCATAATCTTTACCAAGGAATTCACATAGAAAGAAAAATGCTTCATTCAATACACATCCTTCAGCCATGCAACCCTCTAGATGTGCCTTTTGTCAGACATATCTTTTTAGTGTTCTCATATACCTCTCAAATAAAAACATCCACCTTTTTGATACAACACCCGCCATTTCAATGTCATCTACTAGGTGTATAAGCAGATGAACTTGAAGGTCCATGAAACTTGTAGGGAGCTCCTTTTCCAATAAACAGACAATTTCTGCAATTTCGTTCTTCCATCTTCTTAATTCACTCTCATGGATCTCCTTGGAGGAAACCCACCTAATATAACATTGGTAAATTAACGTGAATAACTAATGACATAAAAAATGCAATGTATTACAACTTTCTCATACATACATAAACATTTCACGCCCCATACCTTGTAAATGTTGACAATCAACTTATGGCACTCCTCAAATCAGCGGTAACGCATGAATCCCCCTAACCGCCAAGGGCATGATATGCTATCAAATTATCAAATAAAATGAGATTAGTTCATTATTTTAAACATGAAATATCATAAAAAGAATGGTAATTATATGATAACAATAATAATTAAGTTATGTTGATACCTTCATAAAATTATGGAAATCATGTGTTTTAAATCCAGTGATATGTCCATCAACTGTGAAAGCTTTATTCAATGATTTACCATAGCCAGCAGGTGTCCTTATTGTACAGATAACATTTTTTAGTTTATCTAGCTCTTTATTTTTCAAAATCCATGGAGCTTCTGCATAAGTTTTATTTTCTCTATTTGGCCACAAATGTCTTCTATCAAATTTGGTACATGAAAGAGCAATGTCTCTTCTTGAAGATAAAGTGTCTGTATCTTTGTCTAATATATGTATATATATAGAATTTGTGACATTTTTTAATATGTGCATAGGATCTAATAGATGGCATATCAATAGATCCTTCCAATAAGGTAGATCATAAAATATGGATTTTCTATTCATTCCTCGTGGCATATCAACCATAGCTTGTTCTCGTTCTTCAATTGATGGATCCTGGAAAAGAAAATTTCTCGAATTTTTTGTTCAACATCTTCATACTTTTGAATCCAATCAACTGGACCCATAACCTTGGAAGTGCCTCTACTTTCAATTTTCCCATCAAACTGAATCTTGAGCCGAGTCCTAAACTTATGATTTGTTGGTAGAAAGACCCTGTTGTTTACATAAATAAACTTGTGTAGATCATTAGAGAAGCACCCCTAAAAATTTTCTGCACATCTTGGACATGCGCAAACCCCCTTTGTTTGAAGCCCTGCACTTCAATAACTAATGTTTAGAGGAAAAAAATAGTATAATGGATCTATGCAAATTGAACCGAAAATTAAATATCATGTGCGAATATGTAAAATAGTTTTTGTACTTGAACATACACCAAGTCCTGGGAAATTGTGAATTGTCCAACATAGTACACGATAAAACATGAATGACCTATTTGATGGAGGACGTGATATATCATACATTGTTATGCCTTTCCATAACAATTGCATCTCATCAATAAACAACGCTAGATAAACATCCATTTTTTTCACTTGGCGTTTTCCTGGAACAATGAGACTTAGCATAAGGTGCTCCTTTCTAACACTCATCCACAAGGGAATATTGTATACTATCAATCCAACTGGCCAAACAGTGTAATTTGGGCTTAGGAATGAGAAAGGGCACACTTCATCAATTGCAAGTCCTAACCTGATACTACTTGGTTCATCTTTGAATTTTCTTGGCCATTTATCTTCTATGTGTTTCATTGCTTTTGAGTCTGCTGGAATTCGCATGAATCCATATTTACTTCTATTCTTCGCATGCCAATCCATCAACTGTGCAAGTGACTTGCAACAAAACATTCGTTGAATTCTAGGTATAATTGGCATGCGCCTTAAAACCTTATTTGGAGCTGTAGCACTTTGTAGGTCTGTACGATATCTCTTAAGCTTGCATACAGGACATTCTTGATGGTTTTTGTAGTTGTCTCTATACAAAATGCAATCATTCTCACATGCATGAATTTGGTTATATTCAATCCCCAAATGTACCAATAATTGACGTGGTTCTCTGTAAGTTGATGGCAACACATTATCTTCAGGGAATATTTTATCTTTTAGTGCCCTGTAAGGTTGTCATACACCCAATAAATTAAATATTTCAATTCTATAGAATATATTGTTTAAGGAAAAAACACATAAATGAAAATGAAGTTAATAGATATATACAAGTTAGTAACAACAATTGACTATGCAACTCCACAAAGATAATTCAACTCACCTTAGAAGGGTAGTGAAACTCTTGTCAGACCAACCAAACAATGACTTGATTTCAAGTAATATTAGTGTGCAACTTAGTTTTGATGTTCTACTTGCACCCAATTTGAACACAACTGTCTTCGTTGCTTTCTTGATGGAGTCACTAAGGTTTATATCATCAACATTATGTTGTTGGAAATTTCTCTTTGTATCATAATTATTGTCAACTATAGGATCATCATTATTTCCGTCCCCAAAGAAACCTGTGATCATTTCATTCAATCCTTCTTCATGCACTTCATTTTCTTCATTATATTCACTAGGAATGCGAGGTGGCATGTCATCATCATATGCTAATGCCATCAATTGTTCAAATTTTTCACGTGGCAATTCTCTCTTTAATGTTGCTCTTTTTGCCTTAGTATGATTCAATGGATGGTTTGGATCATCTCGTCCAAATCTTAAGAGCCCGGTTGGATCTTGAATGCCAATAGGTGTGTCAACATCAGCAAGATCAACCTAACATACAATGTAAATATTATATAGTACTAGACAACCATTTGATAAAATATTGAAACCATTTTAGTGATAAGAATAAAATAGCATACAAATCAATATAAACTCTCTCTCTCTCTCTCTCTCTCTCTCTCTCTCTCTCTCTCTCTCTCACACACACACACACACACACACACACACACACACACACACACACACATACACATTAGAGCATACTTTTATTCATTCATTAATAAACAAAATTTATAATTCATAACATAAACAAAAATTTTGAATTCTTCGTTTAAAAAGCAAGCCACACTCATTTCTTATTTTTTGGATTTCTTCCCTTAGGAATATCCCTAGGGAGGCCTTCCTCTTCTCTCCTCTTTCGTGCAGGAGTACATTTTATAAAAGGGTAGTTAATCAATAACGCATCCCCAATAGTGAGGTCTGTAATAGCCTCAAACATTATAAATCTTTCAACATGTCTTTCCATATCTCCCTCTTTATCATTTATAACCTCAACAAACTGACAATTTGGTCTTATAGTAGGGTCCTTTCCCTTACTACTATTTATAAATCCTACAATATTTTTATGTGTGTATGTACGGCCATCTATATACAAGAGATTGCCTCTATTAACTTTGTCACCTCTTTCCATTTGCAGACGATGTGTATATACATATTTGAATTTAGACCATATGCAGACATACTATGCTTGTGTTCCACTAGCATCCTCCATTGACCACTTGAATATGATGGCCCATAATATGGCATTAATCGCCTAGTGGTTTGTTGTGAGTTGTTTATATGTTTCAATCCCACATGGACATTTTCGATAATAAAGAGGCCCAAATTCACTCCATGAATATTGGAGGGGCGTATCATGTAGTTGTATCCCCAGAATTGAAACACCTCATATGCAACAGGTGGTTTTTGGTCACTAGGCCAAGCACAATATAATTCTCAATCAAATGTTTCTTTGTAAATTGATCTCAACTCCAAGGGAAATTCATCATCTCCATCACATTCATTCTCATATGGTTTGTACTCCACCTTTCCCTTGTCTTGGAGTAGTTTATGCATATTTAAACTTGTTCTTGTTCTCTTACTCATTTTCATGACTTCCTAATCTTCTGAGTTGTTATATGTGCAAATGGAATTGTTATATGTATCCGTTGATTGAAATTCATCAACCTCTAAGCTAGAAGTAGGTGACCAAGAGCCCCTATAAGAAAAAATGGCTTTGATATGCAAATAAACTCTTTAAATCTCCAAGAGCCCCCCTCCCCAAGTAGCGAAGCTCTCTTCCTTTTATAGCTATTGGGTAGAGTTGTGCCATATCATTGAAGTGTGCATAGTTCCTTTGGAAAACACTTTGTGTAGTGCATGATAACACTAGAACTAGGTTTCTTTACAAAATATCCCTTACAAGCAAAGAAGACTTGGAGGGATGTAGGGTCATTGATAGCACTTGGGTGATAATGGTCAAACCATACAATCTTTGTAGAAAGATGCAACTTTTACAAGTTGAGGAGACTTTTGAGGCAATGTAATGATTTTTATTTTGACCAATAGAGTAACATGTGAATTAAATTGTTGTCCAATGTTGAAATTGTCATTCTAAAACTAGTAAAACAAATATTCTATCTACTTAGGTTGAGAGAGCAAAATCTTATTTTTATTTTTGGAAAATTTGAATATCAAGATAACAATGTAGCTTAAGAGCACAACAAATACCTCAAGAGCATTATCATATTCCTACTATGCACACCCAATCCTCTAAATACCATTGTCCATGCATGGTTATGAATTTTATCACAAGAACTTGAGTTCAGTAGAAAATTTCCTAGCATACCATGTAATATGTGAAGATCATACACAAACAAATAGGAAATGGATCATGTCAAACTATAGATTCAAGTTTTCACCTAACGTGATACCATAAATTATATGAAAAGAATTGAAAATCTTTATTTGGTTACACACCAAAGGGATTCATCTTGACGTGAGGATGGTTTGCAGTGACGTGTGAAAAGGAGGATGACCTGGCCATTCTAAATTGCTTGTGGCAAATGAACTCTTCACCAATGAGCCTAATGTTATATGGTTATGTAGCACATGTTTCAATGTGTGGAAGAAGAGGGATGATTAGATCCATGTTTAGGTCAAGCTCCTAGGCCTTGTGATCGAGTGCTGGACCAAGGAGGTGTTCAAAGAGATAGGTAATAGAATTGACATATTTATCTCTACAAATATTCCCTTTCAGCAAACTGATGATAAATCCTCCTTATAATGATAACTCCACTAGTGGTTATTAGAACCTAGACATTATATCCATTTCATTACTAAACAACAATGAGTTTTATTATGGTTTTCCTTCTTTTTCCCCTTTTTTGTTGTTGAAAACAATGGTTCTTACATCATTGATTCTAGATACAAGGGGTATTTGGTGATGACAAACTTCACCCAACATTAAATCTCACAACGAATGGGTGTGGAACCGTAGTATCTTACCTACATTAATCAGTATCATTATCCTCATTCTAATGATAACAATTAATGCCATCATCGAGGTCATCATTAGTATCATCATTATTCTTGTCATCTTGATTATTATGATGATCATCATCTTTGTTGTCATCATCATATTAAACATCACCATTGTCATTGTCATTGCCAACTTCATCTTGTCACCATTGTCATCACTCCACTATATTATACGATTTCTTACAATTAATTGTAATGAACAAAACATCTAAACAAAGGGAAAAATCCCATTATTTTCCTTCCCAAACTAACATCACACAATCCAAGCTCATATTTTGGCCCAATAAACCAAATCTTACAATAATGAATATTGGCATCATAAACATCATCATCATCATTATCATCATGGACACCATTGCCATTTTCTTAATCATACTCCTTGTCCTTGTCCTTGTCATATTCATCCTCATCAACATCATCTTTGAAATAAGATATATAATTTTTTTTATAAAAATGTAAAATAAATGCATATATCCATATAGAAAATAAAAATTAAAAATAGAAACATCAAAGAAAAAATATAAAAAGTAAAACAAAGAAAAAAAAAGAACAAAAACACAATGCAAAAAACAACAATGATTCTGCATGACATTTCATTGGATTCGAATAGCGAGAGAATTTCGACACAGATGGGGATTTTTGGGGCTACGAGTTTCGACTGGATTTCTCGATCTATCAAAGGAAGCTTTTCTCTCTTCACTGAACAACAAACTAGATCTAAGCAAAAATATTTAAAAAAATAGGTTTTCCAAGACACAAAAGTGGGCAGTACTCATTTTTTTCTCCATGATGAGATATATCCCATCTAGTGCAAAGAAGGGAGGACGATTTTCTATGTTGATAGAGGTTTACCACGGGGGTGCACCTTTGGAGTTGTGAATCTAAAAATGGGGGACGCGGAGTTTTCTCGGGGGCGCATTCTCATCCACAGTTGATTGTTGCTGATGTTTACTATTGAGGGAGGGGCTGCCAAGGTGTATTGGACACATTTTATGAGATTTCTAAACACACAAGATCTGGGGCATTACAGTCTGAGATTGCTGCCTTTGAAAATACTTTTCCAATGTTCTAAAACTCTGTTGGGGCACTCTTCCTAAGGATATTCATTGGCTGGGGTCATATCGAACTAGTTAGGCACAATTGAGAGGGATGCTACAGCAATATTGGGGCAAGCAAATCATTTTTTTACCCACAATGAGCTGCAACAAATAGTCATCTATATCAGTTAGGTTCCATCTGTACTAAGATTATTTTCTGCAATAACATATATCATATCTTGATTTGAATATGTGTAATGTTGTTTAATGTTGAATCCAATATAATTTCAGTGGTGCCAATTGTTGTGATATTTGCAAATTGTTTGATTAAAATCCTAAACCAATAAAGTCTTAAACACAATAGCAATCAATTCTGGAATGAGTCATCTTTGGTTTTTTTCTAGCTGGAAGTCTCACATATTAACCCATGAGAACTTGTCCTTAACTGGGGAAATGTGAATTTTAACGTTCCAAGGCATGTTTATATTTCAATAATCTTGGATTTGATTTCCCCTATATATTTATGTTCAAGGTATAGAGTGTGCTCAAGCAGGTCTGTCATAGATAAATTATTCAATAAAATATTCATTTCATTCATCAAATGTGAAAAAAAATTACAATAAAAACATATGTCATAACTAAAAATATTCAACAATAAACATATATTTCAAATAGCTGCACTATAAAATCAAGTTTAAAAGTGAAATGATCGTGTCTAACAAGGGTTAATTCCAGAACTCAATTAGCATATTTAGAGATGCGGTCTATGACTGAATTCTTGGCAGCTGGATATACACCAATTTGGCTGATGATAGTTGCCAATACCCCTTACTCCAACACTATTCTCTATCAGTATTGCTCCAACTCTTCGGAACAATCCAACTATCTTTGAATATGCATTCTGCCACCCCCACTTTAATGTTCCAAGGCATGTTTATATTTCGATACTCTTGGATTTGATTTCCCTTATTAGGTTAATTTGGTTGGCATGGTACCCCGTGTTAATGAATGAGAACTTGTCCATTACTGGGGAAATGTGTGCTTCATCTTCACAAACATGTTTATATTTATATACCCTTGGATAATTGGATTTTGATTTCCCCTATCGGGTTAAATTGGTTCATACCTTGGTTTTCCGTACCCTACTGCTGCTGCACATTAACTGTCACGATTTGGGCTCATGTGGTTATCATACTCAACAAGATAAAGTTGCGATTTAGCTGGGAGGCAAACTTCATTCCCAATCACACGTTCCACTGCAAACGAGGTATATCTAGCTGATACGTGAACAAATATCCTCCAAAAGACGTCATCAATAGCTACAATAAATCACTATGCTCATTCTTAGTCAAGCAGTCAACTATTGTACAAACCTTTCTTGTTGACAAGCTTCAAATTGTCTACCAAGAAGGTGTGAACCTGAACTGCAGTATTCAGCTCTTGTAAAAGCCACGATCTAGCACACAGCGCTTGGGAGAGCCATGAACTCTTGTGTGAGATACATTTGCTCATAAAAAAATGGATTGCTTTTATACTCTATCAGTTTCCATTACCAAAGAGAGCCCGAACCATTAACATGGCCAAAGAATTAGGTTTGTAACAAGTTGTTATAGCCAGCAGCGATCCACTTTCATCACTATTTTGAGGGTTGTAACAAGATGCTACAGCCATCAGCGATCCACTTTCATCACTATTTTGAGGTTAGCAATAATTCATCTCTAATATTTGATTATTATAGATTGAATCTGAGGTACTATTTTTTACCAGACTTAAATAAATAGATCTATATATCTAGTCGAGCTCTCCAATTGATAATGTTGGATTTATGGTGTTTATTGATGGCATGCAATTAACCATTGAATAAGCAAATTGTCACACAATTATTATTACCATCAACAATAGCCATATTTATCAGTTGCATTAAAATAAAGAAGAGAAGACAAATATTACATGTTGAATTCCTTAATTGGCATATTGCATTGGGCAAACACATGCAATAGTGCAAATTAGCAGTTTGGGATATTACAATCACATGCAATAGTGAAAATCAGCAGTTTGGGATATTACACTTCTCTCATTGTTTGTATTCTTTCTTGACATCAATGACAACACTATTTCCGACATTCTGTTTTCCTTTTTTCTAAGTTACCATGGGAATTGGCCTCAAAATTGTATATTCAATGCCCATGGAAGTCTACATTTCTTAGTGATAAGATCCCATATGCAATCTGATCAAAGCTACAGTCTAATCATTTGACTCTCATCCCACAAAACAGAAGAGATTCCACATTATTTCAATGAGTGAATTCACACTTGAATTTTACACCAGCACCTTGTAGCAAATAAGTAATTGACTTCCTAGCTCTTTTAAACTAAGAATATCCTTGAAATTCAATTTCTGACTACACAATATTAAAAGATTTCAAAAAGGATTAACCATGTGAAACATGAGCCCAAATTTAACTGTATGTTTAATCTAGCTGCAAGGAATGCATTTTCATTCCAATTAAAAAAAAACTTTCAAAAAGATCATGACATGGCAATACACATAAACATTGCAAAAATTTATAGTTTGTCTTCACACTTTGACAAAGGAGCTATATTCTCCTTGAGACTCTTTGTTCCTTTGGATATCATTCATAAGCTACCTAGCTTGGGAACCATATCCCAATGAATCAGATCCAATAATATCCTAGTGATCAAACATAGACTTTAGATGAAAATTAATATTAATTTCCCTCAGATGAAGCAATTCTAAGAGCACGCATAGAGTAAATTGGCTCTAAGCTACTTACCTATTTGTACCAATTAGTCCCCTTGTTGCGTATGCACATGAAGTGAGATGTGATGAGATAAGCATGAAGTGAAAAGGGAGGTGGGTCTAAGGTCTGCATCAGGAGTGTATGAATAAATGAGTATGGATAGGTGTCCATGACATGATGGGAAGAAGTGTTCATGATAGGACCGTATACTTGTAGACGGAAATATATAGGGAATATAGCAGTTAACTATCATTGAAGTCGGTCATTCTGGTGGATAGTGAGATTTTTATTTCGAGTCTAATTATCATTAAATACATAATTCATTATGGATGGATATCTCTATCTGTCAAATGAAAACACCCGATTCAGAATCAATTGCAACGATTCATCTCATCTCTTTTCAAGTGCATTATTGGAAGCACTTACTAACCTTTTGGTTTTCCGGACCTTATTACATACAGACGTAATATTAACAGGGTGGGTCGTATCAAGTGGGAAGAAGGGCGCTTATCTAATAGGAGCAGAATTATGAAACGAATGATTCAATAAATTTAGTAGTTTTAAGAGGTCAAATCAAGATCTTGGCCCGGGCGATAAAAACAGACACACTTAGAAATAACCAGAATAAGTCAAATAATAATTCCCTGGCCCACATCATACTACTCTACTTAAAATCCTTGCTCTATAGAAATAAGCATCAGTAAAATGTCTTAGTAAATAGGGACACAAAATTGCTGATCTACCATTCTTTTGTGATTGATTCTTCCCTGAGGAGTATAATTATTCTTCCTGCTTTCTTTTATGATAACATAAACTTATGAGAATAGGTCCTTCGGTGATGCATACAAAATAGAGGTCGTTACTATAGATCAGTGTAGAGAGTTAGATAAAGAAAGTATTTCCTCTGAGAGAATCGATGTTGAAGGCTTGGTTATGAGCTTGCTACAGTGATGTGCAATCCTAAGATTTGAACAAGAAATTCCCTATTTCACAGAACTTCTTGAAGGATAGTTTGCATAACTCTAAATTATTGTATTCTGTAGGAATGGGTGGGTCTATAGGCATTGTAAAATATCATATAAAATAGGAGATGAAATTGAGGGATATCTCCATGACACATCTTCTCATTCCTGTGATACCTTTCCTCTTCTCTAAAGCTTCCCTAGAAAGGAAAAACCAGCAAGTTTTTGTTTGTCTTTTGAACCCCAGTCAGCTAAAAAAACTCAGAATTCTGGAGTAAGGGAACTTTGTACCATCATTCAAGGAGCTAACTGGGTGGGAATTTGTAGCACATATTTGGTTATTTCAATAGCCTTGCTAAAGTGATGGTTACAACCACGAATAAATATGAATCCCAGCTATGGACAAGGGCTGAAACTGCATGTAATTGTGATTGCGGGTTTCAAACGGTATCATTCCAAATGCCATTTTGAAACTGCTTTCATGGAGAAGTTCGGAGATAGAAAAAACTCTGGATACATTGATGATTGAAATTTCACAAATAAATATGGAGAACAAAGAACACATCAAAGATTGAAATCAGAGATTAAATTCACAATTAAACAAATTCCCTGCTGATGCGCGATTGACCGATAACTTACAAATTGGATTTTACACTTGAGCCCTCCCTATTACAACTGCTTTATTTGTGAAAAGGGAAAGGAAGAAGACTTTTGGCTGAAGCCTTCGAGAAAGCAGTATCAATGGAGCTCATCGGGGTGCCCATGATTTAGGGGGTGACCAAGTGATGGTGATCATGGAAATTTATATGCCTTCCTAACCTCGAGCAAGACATCCTTTGTATTTATGCAATAAATCTCTTATTTCTTTATAACATTCCACCCGATAAGATAATAAAAATTGACTAGTTGTGGATCAATTTATTGCCCCTAATTACATAGAAGTATTTTACATGACTAGCCAAAATAGATTGATTATTGGGCCGGAAAAGATGTTGGAAGTTAGGCCTATCAGTCACTTTGCTCTCCTCCATTCTCATAATATTATGACTAACAGGAAAGAGATTAAGTATTTTATCTAATTTCCTCGCTTCTCCTTAGGCCATACAAATGTCCCTTCGTCCATAGGGATATGTCATAGTCTTTCCTATTTTTATTGATACTTTAGGCTATGGGTATTGAACTGCATCTTGATCTATAGTAAGGGATGTAACTGGCTACTGTAGGAAATGGTCCTGGCTCAGATGTTGCTAGTGCTTCTAGGTATCTAACTGCATCTTGGTCATCTGGATCTAGATATAGCTATCGATCTGGGAATGCATTTCCAACTAGTGCTTAATCTACTAATGGATCTATGAGATTTACTAATACTCGTATCGCTTAATTGGGTGATGAATTGATTGAAAAATTGATTGAAGCCCTTTTGCTTACCTATAATCATGAACAATTGTGCCATGAAGGATGTGTGTGCTTTACATGCCCGAATAAATATACTAGAATTCCTGACCCCATTGCCCACGCTTGATTGACCTACCCCCCTTGAGGAATTACATCATTGTTTATTACAAGCATTACCGCTATGCCCTACACCCTTGAACGTAACATAATATAATTAACTAGTGGAAAATCAAAGGGCAACGGTATTCAAATGTGTTCCCAATCCAACAGAGTACTTCAAAAGTTGCCAACAATCCTATCACACATAGCAAGATGAAGCATGTGGAGCTTCATGTTCATTGCATATGTCAACTAGTATAATACTTGTGGATCTTATTTATTGCATAATCGATGATCATATTGATATAATTATGAAGCCTTTATTAGAAGCTAAGTTTGTGAAACTTTGAGATATGCTTTGGCTTTAGGAAGTTGCAATTATGGTGGGGTTTGCAGAAGTAATTTCACCACTTGAATCTCCATAACATTATGTTGATTGGGGGGGGTGTTGGAACACCATGCTCTAGAACAAAATCAACTAACCATTCGATTGGTTGAGCTATTAGAACATAACAATTGTCTATGGCAAAAAACAAGGAGAAAATCATGGAGGCCATTATGTGTTATGACCCAGGTAGTCTTCCTCACTTGAAGAGAGTTTGTTACATCTTGGCGCTATAAAAGAATGACCCTATGGATCGATCTAACAAGAAATTATGTGGAAAATGGTTATGATTTTCTTATGTGATAGAATATGCCTCCTAAATGCGTTTTGATGTATTTTTGGTGTGCTAAATTAACTTATGCTTAAGTATTGTATAAATGTTTATTGACACCACATATTCTTAGAATCATTAACTATTTGATCTTTCCCCATTATCCAACAATGTTTTTTTTTGTTTTTATATGGTGATAAAAATATTTTCAAAGTGCTATTTGTAACCTATTTCATTTTTTTTATTATAAAAACCAAATAAAAATAAGTAAACTCAAAAGTAAGCATGACCTCTCTAACCCAGCATAAAAACTTAAATGAGTAAATACACATAAGAGAAAGTGATCATAGTTCTTGAAATAAAATTTCATTGAGTCCATTGAAGTGGAATGGAGAAATGAACCTGGCATGTGATTTCCTCGTCATTTGGACAAAAGAACACACCAAAACCTCGAGGAACAAAACCCTAACCATAAGGATTAACCCTAAATAGTGACAAACACATTTTCTTTTGGGTTATTATGTTGTCGACGAGATATTTCCACTCTCGCTGACTGTGATAGAGAGGATATCGATACAAGATATCTATACATGTGAAGTATATTTTACTCTGCAGTGAAACTCTCGGGCAGAGGCAGGGCTTCGATTGTTTTGCTTGTTTTGTTATGTCTTTGTAGCAATTCTTTTCCGAGTGAAGAACAAATTGTAGTTTCCATCATCTCGGACAACGCCATTGTTGTACAAGCAAGCTTTTAAGCATCCTATAAGAAACATTTGTTTCGGACTTTTCTCTTGGAGAGCATCTGCAAGGATTCTTTACCTAGGGAATATGGGTGTTCTTGCATTGTACAAATGGTTGGCTGATAAATATCATCTAATAGTAATGGACGTTACAGAGGAAGATCCCGTTAAGATCAATGGTGTTACCATTCCAGATGATACCAGCAAGCCTAACCCTAATAATATGGATTTCGATAATCTTTATCTAGACATGAACGGGATTATTCATCCCCGCTTCCATCCCGAAGACTGGGTATGCATTTATTTATCAGATCTTGTATATTTTTTACACATTAAAATTTTGGGACCGTAGAACAGAAAAGAGGGTAATCTAATGTTAAGAACAAATTTATGCAATAGCTATAAATATGGTGAACTTCCAAAACTTTCTAATCGAAGAATAAATTTCAAGGAAGTGCTGCAAAGTTCAAACAAGGGTTGTTTGTCAAAAAAATTTGATGCTAATTGGAATTTGGCGCTGATTAAATTAATTTTTTGATTTATTTCACATTGGTTCTGAGGTCGCTTCCACTGCAGCATATACATCCAACACATTCTTATGCCAATGGTTTCGCTTACCCCTTTTCCTCCTCTATGGGATGGTGTTGTGACGGACCCTGGGTGTGTGTGATTGGTTGTGGGATGAAAATGCATGCTTGGCCAATGGGGCGCATTCACAGAGTCAGTGGCCCACCTTCTGTGTGATCGGTTGTGAGATGAACATATGTGCTTGCTCAGGCCCCCTTCCTTCTCTACCGCTCCAGGTCTTTGGGATGTGTTGTGTGGGACCTGGGTCTGCATTCAATAGTGAGCAATAAACAGGGCATAATAAATCATTAGATATGGTGTCTTGGAGCAGTTTTCATGATTTTAAAATCTTATCTCTTCTCTAAGGAAAGATGTACGGTAAACCGGGTAGTTCTCAAAGAATATTGAATCTTCTGAACTTCAATTGAAGTCTATTTTAGAGATACCCATCCAAAAGATTTGAATTGATGTAAACCTTGCAATTATATATCTATTATTTGGATAATATATTCCATCCATTTTGGTTCAAGGATGGAATTGGTTAAATAGATTCTTACTAGGATCAGAGTCGAATTCTTTTCCACTAAATTCTTCCATATTCCCCAATATTTAAGAGTTTTGTAATAAAAAGTATGAGAGGGACAAATAAAAAATGATGTAACATACAAACTGATTGAGAATTGATTTAAATAAATGGAACCGGAGAAATTAGATCAGTTGTTTGGGATGGGGATAGAGGGATTCGAATCCTTAAAGTATAGAAAGCCAACATGTATAAGCTAACTTATTTTCCTCTTGTAATGTGCATTGTTGTTAACGCTGACATGTAGAATTGTATTCTCCAATGTTGATTTGATAGTCTCTTTATAGTAGAGAAGTCATAATTGGATTACTAAATGTCAAATCATTGGACTCGTTCATTAGAATAGCTTCCATTGAGTCTTTACGTCCTTAACCAAGAAGAAACCAAATGCATATTCATCCAAAATCTTGAAGCTTCAGGTGTGAAGTTCAACAAATCTTATGAGTTGCTCATGATAGAATCATTGTGAGACTTTTCACCAAAACACACTTAGCAAACACATACTCTGTAACTTGAGTTTTTCTTTAATCTTCTGTCAGTAAAAGATCTGTTTTAAAAAAACCACGCTTTTTATTTTTTATTTTAACTTAAACCATAAACTCTTTTTAATTCGGTTTTCATTTAAAAAGTCACGCCTTTCTTTTATTTAACTGTAACATATTGTTTGAAAACAATCATGCTCTTTATTAAACTATAAATATATTTTAAATAAACCCTTGATTTATAAAAAAACTATTTTCTATTCCTTAGCTGCTCTATTTGTAATTCCTGTAGCTTAATCTTTTTAAAAACAAAGTTAATATCTTCTTCATAACACCTTCTGCATTTCCATTCCTGGAAATGTGTGTTTTTTATAAAAGGACATGCTCCATTTTTAAATAGCTCTAACAGTTCACCAACTCCTTAGTTTACAAAATCCTCTAGTTTATGTTCTTTTTAACATTTTAATACTGTTCAATATTAACAACCTGTCTTTTATTTCTGTAACATATCTTACCATCAATTCTGTAGGCAAAACATAACATACTCAAATCCTAGTGAGCTTCCTCAATGCTCCTGCGGTCATTACATAACCTCTAAGGAATTATTCTAAGTCACGAAGGGCATTTTCCTGAAACAGTGCAAATCTGACTGGGAAGCACTTTTGACAATTTAATATTTACTTCCTCAGCTTCTTCCACGACAAACTGTAGACATGGTTACATAGATCAACAAATACCATGCTATAGTTTGATCATCTTTTGCGGGCATTTCCTTCCACATACAATTTATGGCGGGCATTTGAAAATGGATTTTCATCACTATTTTTCAACACTAGGACAATTTTTACAAACTCTGGTTTTTTACTGTGCCAGGAGGCGTTTTGGCAAGCTGATATATTTTTCCTCAAGGACTCTTTGAGAGATATTAAGCCATGGATAGATGCAACATAAAACATAATAGATCCCCACGTCTTCAAAACAATTTAATATTTCTCCTACAGGAAATGGTGAGAATTTTTCTTGAGCCATTTTTTCTTATTTTCATACAAAAAGGCAGTAAAACTGGTTTTAACCCTGTTTTGGAAATTATGTATTTTTCTCCTCACACATTTTTAAGACAATTTGAAGATTTTTAAAACAATCTAAACATTTTTAAAACGATGGTCATGTGAACCTATCAGCCAGCTTCAACATTATTCTTTCATTTTATTTTTATCACCTTCCTAGAGAAAATGGCAGGCATTTCCCTGAGGCACTTTATGCAGGTTTTGCTCGTATAAAAATAGTTCAAAACAACCTGAAACCTTGTTTTTGCAGGCCTATAACATTTTCCTCAGACCTGATCAATGAAAAATGAGACCATTTTTAGGTATAACACTAAAAGTAATTCGGGATGACCATGAGGGGTGGGCATTTTCATTCTCCTACAAATTATGGTGGGCATTTCTATATGGCAGTTTTTACTAAATTTCCTATACTTGGTCATTTTCCAGTTTTGCACAAAATTGTCATAACTTACCAGAATGATGTCAAATTGCAACCATGACTACCTGATGACTCCAGGACACCATCATGAGTGTTTCAAGCCTCATCACACATGCCACATCATCACATATTCCATGTCATTGATTCCTTTGACTTCCTTTGACTTTCTTTGACTTTTACTGAGTTTTGCCCTGCCATAATGTCTTGGTTAGTCCTTGGTCATTACAAAACTCTTCTTGACATCAATGAAAACTCTTGCCAACCTATATTGCCAACATCAGATAGGTTTGAATTGTTTGATTACTTATTTTAATCTTTTATGTTCCTATGTGGAATTTTATTGGCAGCATAGAGAATCTTATTCAAATTTCACCTATTATAGATGGTGTTGCACCAAGAGCTAAGATGAACCAGCATCGTTCCCGTCATTTCAAGGCAGCCAAAGATGCAACTGATTTGGTGAGTGTTAGGAAAACTGGTAATAATATTCAAAAGAGAAGATGTTTATAAGCACAACAAAACATACTTTCAAGCCGAGAATGAGGTTTAATGTTTTTGCATGCACTTGTCAGGCAACTGAAGAGGAAAGATTAAGAAAATAGTTTGAGGAAGAAGGTAGGGTTTTAGCTTCTAAAGTGAAGTCTGAAGCATGTGACTCAAATATAATTAGTCCTGGGACGGAATTTATGGCGACACTGTCAATTGCTCTTCAATATTACATACACATGAAATTAAACTACGATCATGGCTGGCAAAATATCAAGGTATGCCCTGATCACATTTTTGCTGCTGCACCATATCAACATGAAAAATAGAAATTAAAAAAAAAACTAACTGCTGATGCTTTTCTTGCCTTCTATTCTAGATATATGCTCTTTTTTGTTGGATTATGTTTTGGTCTCTCCTTTTTCTCCTTCTTGTTACATGTATTTTAATTGTGTTTGATTGCAATTTTGAAAGTCATTCTCTCTAATGCAAGTGTTTCGGTGAAGGCGAGCACAAAATCATGACGTATATTTGCCTACAAAGAAATCTTGCAGGCTTTCATCCCAATACAAGACATTGCTTATATGGGCTTGTAAGTGCTTCATTGTTCAAGGAAAAGGAAATTATAATAACTACTGATATTCAAATATTGTTGTTGGTAAATTCCTTTGTCCCAATGGTTGCAGGATGTTGATCTAATCATGTTAGCATTGTTTACTCATGAGATGCACTTCTCAATTTTGAGAGAGGTTAGTGCTCCTCATTTATAGAGAACAAAGTGTAATAGAACTATTGGTATTCTTCACCATTGTGTAGTAGTTCAATCCCATGATTATTTTCTTAGAATCAAGATCAAGGTCCTTATTTGCATTTGATATGGGTCATGATGCATTGGCATGCACAAGCAACCACTAGGTTTTTCTTTTAAGGATTTAATGAGTACATTTTTATCGCTATCTGATTTTTTTTATTGCACTTTTGTGCATTACATATTGTAACATCCACCCATTCTCTTAGATCACGTTGCCTTGAAGCGGCAATGGTTCATACATTATCAAACTCTTAGAAATAATTATTGCATCTTTGTATTGGGAAGAGGTTTTGGTAGTCCTATCTTCGAACTCATGGGAAGTACTTTCAAATTTATATCACTCTTATTGATCTCTAGATATGTCTTATATGTTTATGACCTTCACCAAACCCAATAAACGTCTGAACGTTAACCCAATAAACTCCCGAACTGTTATACTCATCTATGTTCAAATTTCAATACTTAACCCCATTTCTAGGCTTTACTCTTGAGTGTTACCGGGAGACAAATACCAAAAACCATGGAGGGTAGGATTTATGCTTAGAAATGCTACACATGCACCATATCCAATCATGGTCAGTGACAAAATCATTCCCACAAAAGTAGAGACTCTTTTTTAACAGTTTGTCCTTTATGAAAAACAGAAATTAACGCTCATCCTTTGTTCAAGATGAAATTTTTAAATTTCCTGATAGGTTTGTATGACTGAAATGCATTCAGATCGCATTTTCATCTCTTTTACTATAGTCTTTGAAAATAGTGAGAGGAATATGATAACATTGCCTCTTTCCTTATATATGTAATTGTCCATATTGTGGTTATGCCTGGACAACAAGACAAATGCTTCCTTTGTGGTCAAGTTGGTCATTTTGCAAATGCATGTGAAGGACAACCAAAAAGAAAGCAAGGAGATTTTGATGAGAAAGGTGGTGAACTGAATGTTAATCCTAAAAAGCCTTATCAGGTAAGTCGGATATACGTTATGCATGCTTGGAGGTTTTTTCTTTTTGTTGATGTTGTATGGTTGCATTAATACTAATAACGGTCCCATTTAGGTCATGATAATTAAAGCAAGTTTCAAGATTATTATAGATCATGTGGATGTTTTACTATTATTTTTACATCTAACTTGTTTCTAATATCTCAAATATTTGGCAGTTCGTCAACATCTGGGTTTTATGTGAATATTTAGAGTATGATATGAACATTCCAAAACCTCCAATGGAGATTGATTTTGAACGGGTTGTGGATGATTTTATCTTCATCTGTTTCTGTTGGCAATGATTTCCTTCCACACATGCCTACATTGGAAATTTGTGAGGTTTGTATGTAGAGATGTTACACCTCCTATATTCGATTTGAATTCCTTAAATAGTCGCTGAATAAATATTATCTAAATTTACATTCTATTCTGAAATTCATTTCAGTTGAAATGCTTGGAATAGTTTTATGTCCAAGCCGATTGTTGTTCTAACTTCTAAGCATGATTATCTCTAGTGTGTAGACAGTTTATTATAGATCTATTTTTATAGCTCACATTCTCTGTTTTGGTTCTGTGACAATATTCTCCTGGAAGATAATTTGTTGGTGGCTATTTTCTATTTTACAAGAAATAATTCAGTGCAATGGGTGGCTATTTGACAGATGCAAGCAAGGTATTATGACACTTATTGCATTTATTATATAATTTTTGTTGGAAAATATTATATTGACCGAAGGACTTCACTATGTGTTACTAGATATTGTGATATTTTCACTTTGGTCTTCTAAATCTTGCAATCTGAAGTTGTGTGGCCTTTGAAATTTTAATTATCACTTGAATCGCAAGATCTCATGTCCCCAGATTGATGGAAATGATACCGAGTTCATATTGAATAGCTTTATCCAATTGCTGGCATTAAAGTTGTATAATGTTTTCTCTTTCTGAAATTTCAAATGCACATGGATTTTTATAAAGGCTATAGGACATCTCCTATGTCTGAAATTACTAAACATTGAATGAAAGGGTGTTAACTGGTTTGGATACAGGTAACATTTCCAGCTAAGCTGATATCACACTAAAATGTGGAACATGTTATCATGTAGGTAATATTGGACAGGGTGGAACATTTTATTCAGGCTGTTGGAACATATGAGGATAGGATTTTTCAAAAGCGAGCTCATATTCACGAGGTACACATTTAGTTTATATGAAATTATGAAAACCTTTGTCACTTGTACGTATTTGGGCCTTATTTTGAAAAAAACACAGCTATACATTTTTTAACTATTTAATAACCCCCACTGAGGATAGCACCCTTCCATTGGGCCAAGCTGTGAGCTTAAGAATGTTTTGAATAGGAACTCTATGCCATATGAAAAATGGAAAATGGGTCAATAGCTATTTTTGTAGAGCATTTTATTAGGAAATACATTAAGCCAAGGGAAATACTTTGTTAAAACTCTGGAAATATTAGGAAATACATGTATTTTACAGGCTCACACATATTTTACATGTATTTTAATATATGCATATCCAACCATATTGTATCCAATTTGTTCTCATATATGTACATATATATATCTATATCCTGGTAACTTTAGCTTCTCACTGATAACTAGATGAATTATCATAGTTGACTTCTGTTAAGTATTTGATTACTAGCAATATGTTAGGTCAGACTAACCTAAGCTTCTTGTTGGTTTTTCTTAAACTTTACACTCGTTTCCCTTATATCCAAATGAGGGTATAAAATATGCTCTACAGGATGAAATGATTGTTACTGCATTTGTTTTATGGGAATGACCCATCTCTTGAAGATACAACCTAGAAAAGTTCCCAAAAAATGACAAGAAATGGATGCCAACAAACTGTTCCTAGGGAGTTCTTGGAATGGTCAGTATTTTAGAAATGGTACTAGTCTTTTCTCTAAACTTTATTTTTGATCCCTTCATCATAATGAGTACCATTATCCACTCGATGTATTTCAGCCACATTACTCTTTTGTACTCACCATTTTTTATGTTCAGGAAGATATTGTATATTCTCAGTGTATGTTGTTTCCACTGAAAATTCCTTCCATAATACCCTCAACCCCCACCCCCCAACATATTTAGTGAGTGGTCTATTCCTGCTGTGCCTTACAAATCTTTAAAAACATTGGAATTAAGTTTGCTTATAGCACTCATGCTATTTCCCATATGCATTTCTGTAGTTAATTCTCAATTCTCATGCTTTTAAATGCTTGAATAAACAATTCACAATTCATTGCAATGATATAAAATATGTTTCAAGGCACACTCTTTTTATTTTCACTCTTGTTTCCCCACTCTGTTAGAACTGATCTTATGCAGGTAACTATGTTGGTACATAAGTTATAACTTATCTCGTGTGTAATCACATGCAGCTAGGACCAACAGTAGAATTGTCTGTCTACTAGAATAAGGTGTAAGATATTACATGTTTGTAACCAGGTTGTCATAGTTTGGCTACTAGCTAGACTGGTGGAACATTGCTTTTTTCTCTGGTCATGTGCATGCACTAATGTGTATTGCTAATCACATGGCTTATAAGGTCTTGATATAACCAGAATGCCCAAGCTACATGATTTTAGGTAACCAAATTGGTACTATTACATTGTCATCTTCTGATACATGCAACACTATTGATGTTGATGAGTATCCTTTCTGGTATTACAAAATCCTCTTTCTTTGTTGACTTGTTTGACCATTAGATACTCAAAGTTGTGTATTGATCCTTTTTACCATTATAGAGGATTCTGTAAGTTAGGTTCTCAAATTCTTAAAGGGTTCTAACTCAATGGAAGAGCGCCTGCCTTACAAGCGAGAGGTTGGTGGTTCGATTCCTCTATGCCCTAATGATATTATAATATCGGTTAAATACTAAAAACGACTAAATTAGTGACCAAAACATGAGAGACGCGAAACTAGGCATTAAAAAGGATGCAACACATGGCGCTAATGATGAAGGCAAACATGGCATTGATCTGGTAGCAAAATAAGACGTTACTTTGGATGCAAAACATGGCGCTACATAGGAAGAAAAATATGGTGCAACAATAGAAGAAATATTTGGCGTCATTTTGGTAGAAAAACATGATGCAAAAAAGGAAGCAAAAATTGGTGCAAATTTGGAAGCGAAAATTGGCACATATTTGGAAGTAAAACATGGTGCAGAATGGGATGCTAAAGTGGTAGCAAAGATGGATGCTAATTTGGATGCTAACATGGTGCTATTACGGATGCAAATATGGCTAATGGGGGTGTCATTTAATAACCAAAAGAGGACACTCGCTAGGAAGCAAAGAAGGATGTTATTTAGGAAGTAAACCTCAACGTTGTTTAGGAAGCAATGTTGGGCGCTATTCTGGAAGCAAATCTTGACATTGTTTAGGAAGCAAAGTTGGACGCTATTCTAGAATAAAAAAAAGAGATGTTATTTTGGACGTCATAAATGATGCTATTTAGGAAGCAAAAAAAGATGTTTTTTGGGACGCTTTAAGTTTTGTCCATGATGCATCCCATTTAAAGTCTAGTTTGACCACTCAATGTAAAAAAAATTACACTAAAAAGGGATGCTAAATGGGACGCTAATTCCAGGATTTGTTGTAGTGGCATAGGATATTTAACTGCCACATAGGCCCAAATATTCACCCACGAAAGATTTATATGCAAAAATTTAACTATCAATGTATTAGGGTTGGGAATCAAATATTAGACTATGATTTGCGGCTAAAAAATAGGGATTACCCCTAATTTTTCCTTTGATACTTTCCAGGAACAATTATTGGCTCTAAACATAGTGCAATTCCTAACCAAGTTCCTTTCAAAATTCCCAGCGTTATACCTAGCACTATGTTGGATGTTTCCAGGAGCAATTATTGGCTTTATACTTGGCTCTATACTTGGCGCTATGTTATACATTTTTCCTGGCATAATTCATGGCGCGATCTCGGGATCTATACATAGTGTTATGATTGTTGCTATTATGGATCTTAGTTTGGAGGTTGTTCTGGGCGTTACCTAGGATGCTATTATGGAAGCCAATTAGGATGCTAATTGGGATGCTAATTAGTATCCAAAATAACGTCCACTTTCAAAAAAGGATGCAAATAATGCCATTCATAGCGCCATCCCATGGAAAAGCATCCACTTTGTCAAAAAAATGATGAAAAATGCACTAAAAGTGATAGTGGGTGATAAAAATGGAGCTAAAACAGACGCTAATCACATGGTTTTGTTGTAGCGATTCAAATCGTTTCTCTTTCTCTATGTTTATCTCTTTATCATTTATCATTTACTGCATGGTCCATATGTGTATTAATTATTGATCCATGTTATCATATCACACTCAAAAGAATCTTCACACATACCAATGATCAATATATTACTTGGGTCATATAGTCATATGCTCACGTAATTGACTCTAGTGGTAGCTAATACCTAAAGGTGACTTATAGCAGTCAATGACCATGACTAGTAATACATCACATATTATATTCATATGACTTGATACAACAAAAGTATATGCTTGATACACCATAAGTCTATAGTCTTGATACAACATAATAATTCAACCTTGATACAACACAAGATACTATCCTTAATTGGAGATCTGTCTCATAAAGAACAGACTATTAGAATCATCAACTTGATACAACACAATTCCATACTTGATACAACACAAGTCTTTAATATTGGTACAACACAAGACCAATATTGATACAACACAAGTCCCTAACTTTATACAACACAAGTCTTGGAGAATGACTCCTGATGTTGTACATTTAACACTCCCTCTCAACGAGGGAGACATTCTCTTCTATACCAGGCACGTTTTTCCATACCAAGTTTATTTGAGAAGTATCTAAACTTTTTCATTGATAGCGGCTTTGTCCACACATTTGAAATATACCCATTAGTAGTTATGTACTCAAATTTCATTTTACATGACCATGACTTTGATGAAGTAAAACTTCATCTGAGTGTATTTTATCATAACACATCTCCTATTGGATGGACAACTCGATTGGATACGCATGCTCAACTAGATACACATACTTGGTTAGATATGTATACTTGACTAGATACACATACAAGGTATGGTCATGCTCTCCAATCATCACAAGTATGGTCACTCTCTTCAACCATCACACGTATGGTCACTCTCTCCAATCATCGCAAGTAACTTTCTTAGCTACTCTAATTCTCAGTTGATAGTACTATCCGCAAAACATATTTTCTTTTGTAGTACTTTCTGACATACATCTTTCTTCTGTAGTACTATCCACAATACACTTAGTTTTTGTAGTACTAGTCACAATTTACATCCCTTATCTCAAGCTAAAATAATAGCTAGATAACACAATCATATAATAGGTCTACCATGTATCAATTACAATAATTAAACTTTTATAATGTACCTCAAAGGTACTCAAACATATACTTAGTAAAAAGCATACAACATGTTTGCTAAGTACTTTAAGGGACCAACCAACTACTTATACATAGTAGCACCATCTGTATCTAATCCAGACTGCATTTTCTCTAAAATAGAAATGATGGATTTCAAATCCATCATATACAACACATAAAATGTGTAACATCTTGCAGAAAGAAAATCTCATGTTTTCTTTCAATCTTCAACATTTATTGACTTCAAGAATCTTCAAATATCTGGAGAATTTCATTGTGAGCTTGCCATTCTTTGTGATGTTCTCCAAGACCTGATCACTCTTATAGTGATTTCATAGTATAGTACCCCACATAGCCAAGTGTATGGCTATCTAACCTCTCCAAGAGGTTTTAATTGTTCGTTGGAAGTCACGACTATAACTCTTCTCAAGTATCTATAGTCTCTGAGACTTTGACTATGTCTATGCTCATGTGCATTCTCTCCACAAGATATACTACAACCCCGGGCTATTCGAATCATGTACCATGACTAACTAGTGGGGACTTTATCTGTTGTTGCCTATGAAAACACATCAATATTCCCTCTTCAATTGGAGGAGTATTTATTTACTATACCAAGCTTGTCTTGGGAAAAGGCTTAGTAAGAATGTTGGAAATGTTTCTCATCTGTGGATATGTACACAAGTTTTTATGCTCCTTTGTAAATTATGGCTAGGTATAACTTAACTAGGAACTTTAAAAAGCTTTACTACTTTACAACATGCTCTATTTAGAGAAACACATGTGATTTTTCTCAATCATTGTACTAGTTAGAATCCATATACATTTGAAACTTTATTTCCCTAGCCGAGACATATCTGAGTCCACATTCACTTGTATCAAGTAGGTACCACAACACATGCTTTATTGTACATGTCTATGTACAAAATACAAAGCATATAACTGATCTTGGTGCTAACCAAATAGAATTCAACTGACTTTCAGATCCTCCAAATATGAAATAAGAATTATTAACTTCATTTATCTTTATATGTGTGGCCATGGACTTACAGTCCATCATCCTGAAACTCTTCAAGAAATTTACTGCATATCTTTCCTAACTAAGGAAAATTTTTAACTGGTGATTGCCACACCTCTAATCTCAAGACTCATAAAAAGAATCTTTAATATTGTTTCTTAGCTTCCTTTTGAATATGAGAATCATGTAGGTCTCCTCTTAACATGAGGTATATCAAACAGTTTCACTAGTTCTTCATGAGCTAGTGAATCTAGCTTCTCCATCTCACCATCAGAATGTGAGAATCATAATTTGGGTCCTCCATCTGAGAGACTCATGCTCATCTATGTCTGAATCTGTTCTTGAAACATGAAAGTAAATAAGATAAGTTAAGATATCTTCAAAAGTCTTCACATCTCTCAAAATAAAATTTAGGCTTTCATTCTGTCTTCTTTCTAAGAACTATAGGAAATTCCCAATCTTCTCTCTATTTGGATCATCCATCGGAATGACTCCTCTTTCATGTCATTCCTCACTTGTAGGTTAGGGAATATACTTTCCTTACAAGAAAAGCTATTGGAGATCTTGAATGTTATGTAACGTTATGTCGGCTATAAATAACTTTACTTTTGACTTGCCGATTATAATGTAGATGTTGTAAGGTTATGTAAAGTTATGTAACTTTACTTTTTACTTCTAAAAAGTAAAAATTAATAAATGTAAATTTAAAAAGTAATCCATTTATTGGTTTTGTCCACCATTAAGTATCATTTTAATTATTCACCAAAATAAACATGTAAAAACAATATATAAATTAGCTTAGACACAAGAACATAAAAAAAATCCTTCTCCGAGGATTGATGAGCTCAATCTTGCTAACAATACAACCCTCTCTCAACAATTGCAAGTAATGATCCTATGGAATATTGGGCACCACAACTACTAAGAGGCTAATGGACAAGTTTTTCTTTGCCCTTAGAATTCCTCAGAATCTCCAGTGATTTCTAAGGCGTGGTCAAAAGCAAAGTTAGAGGGATAAGCTTTTAACACTTTTGTTGTTTTCCTCATTTCTAAACTAAAATCCCGAGAAACAAAATTATGATCCTGGTGTTGTTTCTCATACGTCATATAAAGGGAGAATGCAACACTAACTGTTCCTCTCAGCAGGCCCCCGAACATGAAACTCCAGCTTTCCAGAGCCCTAGAGTGCTAGAGGCTTTCAGTTACGAAGGTGGACGCTTCTAAAGATGAAGAGAATCCAGACGTCAATCTTGAATTGTGTATGAGCTTTCTATTTCATTCGTTTGAAGTCTAATTCTGGAAACAGAGTGTGGTGCATCAGAGGGCTACAAGTAAAGTGTAAATTATGATGGGACATACTAGCAGAACAAATATTGTGAACAGATTGTTGGCTGGCTGCTTATCTCACTCTAGAGTTCATCTTGTAATTTACTGGTGTAATAATCCACAGATAAAGGTGCATATCATCATTAGGCACAACATAATCAAATCATGTTCTTACAAGCTATTGCATCACAGAGACTTTGTAGAGAACATAAATACACAGGTGGAAATTAATTCCATGAGTGTTGCACCTGCATAAAATAGTTGTGTCTAAGAGCGTAGTTAATTCATATCTTGACAGAAAAGTGTAATATTTGGCGAGAAAGGCATAAAAGGCATACAGATGATAATAGCTATGCGTTGTTCTGGAAATTTTGACATATTAAGGTTTCTAAACCTATTTTAAGCTCTGCATGGCATATGGCTTCTAGGTTTTGCATATGTATATATATTTTTTTTATTATTATCTGTATTATTTCCATCACGTAGTTACATAGTTGCAGTAGTACTGGGGGCATTCAATTTGGAATTTTCACTGTTCTGGGTTACATAGTTCAAGCAGTATTGGAGATGTTTAATTTGGAAATTTCATTTTTTTTGGGTGGAAACTTAAGTAATTTAGTTATTACATGAGCACAACCATATTTGCTAATATGTTTAAGGAAACCGGTAATAATATGAGATAATATCTAAACACTTATAAACTTAATAATTTGTCTAAGAAAATACAACGTTGAACCCTAAAAATAAGATGCTCCTCCTGAGAAAGAGACAGCGTTCTATCCCATACAACGATTGGGCGGTGAGGAAAAAGTTCATTTTTTTCGGTGCGTGTGAAGTATATAGAACTTGTTATAGTATCAGATAAACTATTATTAAGGAAAAAAAGCACCAACTAGATTCTGAACACCTTGTGTTTGTGTTTGGTCTGCAAAGGCTTTAAAGTAAGTAGTGTGTTTGTGTTTGGTCTCCAAAGGCTTTAAAGTAAGTAGGGTTTATCACACTAAAACACACACAGAGTATAATAATCTTTTGCAACTGGGATATGATAAGTAAGAAACTGCATCAATTCCAGCCTATAGGAAACTGAACAGAGAGATCCATTATAGTTAACTGTAAAAGTGTCATAAAAATAAGATTACTTTATGAGAAAAAACTCAGTTGTATCCCTATGAAGACTTGGGAGGTCAGCAAAGAGATTCCACTTCTCTGTCCTGACTGCATGCTCGCTTTTCCTGTTTATGAGATGTTCATATAACATAATTATGGTAGCAGATAAACTATTTCTAATGCAAATACAAGGTTGAGCCGTGGTCCAGTGACAGTACTTTTGCATGAACTGGGGTCTTACTCGGGAACAACCATTTATTAAACAATTGCGATTAAAAGGTTTATAGCATTTTGGCAAGCGAAGATTAGAGGCTCATTTGGGAAACTTTCTCCAATTTACTCTTCACCCTGTAGTTTGATATCTACCACACCCTTTACAACAAAGTGTTATTTGCAAACTGATATTTGCTTTGAGAGCTCAGCGCAATAGTAAAATATTTTAATAAATATTTTATAAAGCATAATTCTACCTCTTCGTAACTAAAACATAACTAAAAGTCATTTACTGTGAAAATATGAAAGTAAGTACCTTTTGCAATCTGAACTTTCTATGGAACCAGAAATTAGAACCTAATTTCTTCCCGATATAGAATAGTATTGTCTTAAATTTGTGGGCAGAAATTTGAAACTTTTAGAGAAAACCTTTTACCCACTATAAGATGTGTCTTTTGGTTTGAATCAAATCAATGGATATATATATAGGACACATCAAAGTTGATAACTCGTTGAGTGCAATACCTAAGAAGAGGTTTTCCCCTAAAGAGATTTGATCCCTCTTGGCGCTTAATAGAACCTAGGATTTGGATCTAGGCTAGTGATTAAGACAATTATGTACATATATTAACAAAAAAATTTAGCATAACCCATTATAATATTATGTACTTATTTGCATCCTTATATTATATACCAGTCCCATATCGATCATATATCAATCCCATATCGTATCTTATGGAAGAAATTAATGCAACCCCATATTCATATCTTATGACACAAGCATGCAACCCTATATTTCATAACTCATGAATAATCATGCTTCCTTATATCTCAAAACTCATGAAACAAATTATGCAGCCTTATATCAGTCCTATATAAGTCTATATCAATCTGATATCAGCCCTATATCATATATCATAATATGGACTTCATGAGATATACAACATGCCAATAAAAGACATACAACAATGTATATGCTCATTATCTTATAACACAATTCCAAATCCCATGAATTCAAATTTCTATATGACTGTAATGAAACATATTCAAAATTTTTAAAAGTGATTTTTATAACAACATATGATAAAAAAATACAAGTACGTATCTTTTATTGTTTTGCAGGCTCCCTCTTGATCTTCGCATCCCTACGGGAGATTATCGTAGTCCTTTATTCACGACAATTTTAAACACTACAAAATTAAATTTATGCAATAGGTAGTGAGGCTCTACATGGAGAATAATGATCCCATGCATACTAGAGTGAATGCTCTTCTTCACTAAAGTAAATATTCATGTTAATCATCATTTTTCTCAGATAATTTTTTCTAAGAAGGTTCACCTCCTTCTACAACGGTGGATGCATCAAGTCTTTCTTCATTCTTCTTCCTTGCATGGCACTCTCATGCAAAGTGGCCCTTCTTTTGACAATGGAAGCATCGAATCTTTGATTTGTCAAACTCTTTATTGAACTCCTTCTTTGCACGAAAGAACTTCTTAGGAGCGAATGGTTTTGTCCCTTTCTTGACCTTCCCACAAGCTATTAAAAAGGATGCATTTGGATAATACATCTCAATATTTATTTGATCTTTCAGTTATTTATTCTTTGGTCCTTTGAAGAACCATGAGCGTGAGCCCATGACAATTGGATTTCAAATATAAGATATCATTCAAATGGCTATGGCTATCTCTATTTTGAATTTTTTTTATATATTTTTATGTTAGTATTAAGATTAGAAAATAGTTTAGATTAAAAAAAAAATTAAATTTTTTTTAATTAAAATATAAAATATATAAATAAAATCTCAAGAACTATATATAGTTATAATTATAGTTTTTTCCTATGAAAATATGTCTCCATATTTATTTAATGCTTTGAACATTTTTTTATAATAAAAGAAAATAGTTTTAATGTATATAACATTAAAATCTAAATTTCGATTCTTCATATTAAGAATGAATTAAATACGGTTGGCTTTCATATTCATCATACATAAATGAAAGACTAAATTAAATAATTAATTAGTTAACAACTTTTATGAAGGTTTCTTTCTATCTTAAGTACTTAATTAACAATAATCATATTAATAAAATTAATATGTTTGGAGATATAAATTAGTCATACACATTTTGATAGAAGTTAGTAAAAGTAGTGATTGGAGTTGAAGTTAAAAGTTAAAGTTGTATCACCATTGGAGTTAAGCTAATAGTTGTGTCTAATAATCTAATAGTATATCATCGTGATTGGATTTTTAATTACCTTGAAGTTGGAGTTTAATTTTTCCAACTATCACTAATTGTACTTATCACATGTTAGCTAAGCTATTTTTTACTTTTTTAAAAGATTGATAACTATGAATTTTGAAGGACCCACATAGAATCAATCTCGACAGTACACTTGTCTCATTCTCGTCCATAGACGAAAAAACATAGATCCTTGTCACACCAAAATTCTAAGATATAAACTCCTATCCACATAATTCCAATGGTGATGCAACTATTAAATTTAATTTAGATGAAAGTGGTAATTAAAAAGTGGTCATAAAAACTATTAGATTAACTTTTAGTTGTACTCCAATGACTCTTTCTCTTAGCTTGCAATGTGGACATTCATTACACTGAAAACCATGCACCACCCAATAAGCTTTCCATTTGGTAGCATAGCATCATGAGAATAATTAGTTAGGTAATGTGCTTCGAGAATGATAGACTCAATGCAATCTATAAATATGAATAATAAGGGGTGAGGGTTGTTAATTTTTTTTGTGTTTCGATAACCCTATGAATTCAAAACTTCCATTAAACTTTGTATTAGTAATTTATTATAGATCTTTATATTAATAATTCATTATAAATCTCTTTATTAAAAAGAGCCATGACGTGGAAATGTCACCGCAATTGCGAATAGCTATTAGTTATTGCTATAACAAAAAAACTAAATAAATATGACGTTTTTGCTACAAAATTGTAACACAAAAAAAACAAATTTTGCCACAAAATTTCTTAGCCATCAAGACTCAAGTTTCATACCATCAAATTGATGAAACTTAAAATTTTATCATAACTTTCAATATATTATATAAATTTTTGTTTCTTTTAAATCAATTTGTTATACCACAATCTTGTAAGACTTTCATAAATAATTATTTTATCCAATATGTAATTAAATCAAAACTAATTTTTATGCAAATAAATTATTTCATAATCAAGAAAACAAGATCTAAACTATACAATTGCCTTCGAGTCATAAGAGTTAGAAACTTGAAAAATACATGTTAATAAATAAGTTCAATGATGAAATATCTAATAATTTATTATTCGATTTGAAAAATAAATCTTAATAATTGAATGATTGATTGAGAGGATAAATCTTAAATTTAATATCTAATCATTTTTATTTAATTTGAAAAAATAAATCTTAACAATTTAATGTTTGATTAAGAGAATAAATCTTAAATTCAAGATTGCATAATAAATTAAGGATAACAAATATTAACTTATGACATTTCAAATGAAAATACTAACAAGCTATATTGTGAACAAAGTTTATTCCTCCTATTTCATGAAAAATCTAATAACATAACATGCTATAAAGTTTTAAGGCTCAAGCCAAATATGCATGTGTCTTTGTTAAATATGTTGAGTATTGATTAAAATGTCATTTTGCAAAATATAGATGATAACTTAAAAATATTATTACTTCAAAGTTCAAAGAAAAGCTATGGTGTGCTGAAAATTTAGAAGATCAATGGAAAATAAGATATTACAGGGGAGTCATTAACCCTAATATTGAAGATCAAAATTATCTCTCTCTACCTAAAGAAGAAGATCCACGTAGATAAAATAAGAACCAATAGTGAAAGAAAGCGTCAGACCTTTCTAAATCTATCATCTTTGTAAGCCTATGAGTGTTAATAAACTTTAACTCTCTTTATATATATATATTTGAATTTTAAATTAAAACAATTTTTATCTATTAAAAAAATAGAAAATAGAAAATAGAAAATATGGAATAACATATAAGGAACACTTTGTATTTTATCATTAAAGAGAATGGTAAGATTTAGTTTCACAATACTCCATTTCTTTTTATGGTGTCCACCACATCTTTGGAGTGCATCCAAATGTTTTGTTGGCCTTATATAATAAAATTTTAGATTAGAAACCAACAAATGAACTTAAGTTAATACATGTATTTGTAGTTAAATAATGAGTTAAAGCTCACCAATTTTAAAATTTGCCAAGTAATCAGACATTGGGACTCCTAGATAATTCAATTCTACTTCTAAGGTAATTTTGGGATAATTCTCAGTGTGTACCAAATAAACAAGATATAACTAAATACTTTCTCATTACTGTAACTCAAATCTATATTTATAACCTCACATGGCTATTCGTAGGAAAACCACCAAGACTCGTTCAAAAACATCAGTATACCGAAAGAAAATTTTACAGTCATATAATACCCATCAAATGTATCTTCTATTAGACTATTGACACCCATTTCTCCTCTTCGAAATAGAACAATAAGAATAACCCATATAGAGAGATTTAACGACTCACAACCCTATTTTTGTGGAAAAAATTACCTCTACCAGAGACATAAAATGAATTCCATCCAAAAATTCTAGAAAGCCTCCAATATTGAAGAGACACCTACAATCGAATGAGAATGGTTAACCTTTCTCAGAATGGTTAACCCTTTTTTTCATTATATATGTATATATAATGAAATGAGTCACGATTCTGACATTCTGTTTTACAAACATTATTTTATTTTAATCGATTGAAGTAACTCAATAAATAACAAATATATCCTCCTCTCCCAGGTTGTATGATACCCAAATCCATAAATAAATGTGAGGACATATCTACAAATACAAGGGGTTCACACCACAAGAATTTACAAATGACAAACTCCAAAGTTCATTTCAAATGGTCATTCTCTAATTTATTTGATTTTGAAATTATCCAACAAATTCTTTAATCCTGGATCCTAAAACATCTCAAGAACTCTTCAAATTTATAGCCTTGATACAGAGCTGGATGTTGTTCATTAACCATGTACATTGCAGGAGCAATGAAGGCATCCATTACAGGGCTAAAGAACATAGGAATTGATAGGCGTGCAATGGACAAGTTCATTACCACTCGATGCAGAACACTCCTGAATCTCCCCTTTATCACAACCTATTTATATTCAAATCACACAAGCAATTTCCATTATCATGAAGTCTTACAAGAAAAAATAGAAACTTATGTATATTAGATAGGATATGTGTAGTCTTTTCTAACTTTTAGTAATTACTCACTCTAGTGTGAACAAATCTACATATATCTTGTCGTAATTGCTCTCTGGTATGAAGAATGTTGCAAAGACAGTAATATTCATTATTTAGTGAAGAAAGCATTTGTTTGGCTCAGAAATATATACGGTGCGAAAATCAATGGCAAGTTATTACAATTTAGTTTAGCAGGTTTACAAAAGAACATTGTCTTCAATTTATTCTTCATACCAAAAGCCAAAAGCAGTGGTGTCATCCATCTCCGAACGCACGGTTTCGAACCCCCGGCACTCCATTGGAAACAACCTCTATGATTCCATTAATATGATGAACTGCATGCCCGTTAGCATTTTCGTTCCTGTTAACATATGCATCACTATACGAATGTCCATTTCCATTGATGGAAAATCCATTTGTTGTTGCTTCCCCCATTTTATATGTTGTAAAGATGGAAGAAGTCAAAAGGAAGCAAGTAAATACTAAAGATGTTGCAAGCACAAAGCGCGAGTTTGAAGACATTATTCAGAAAGAATCAAGAAAAGCTCACAAGCACCAACAATCTCTTATTTCTATACCGTTTCACCATATTTCCATTTCTTACTTTCATATTGTTTTTTCATGGTCCATTTTTCTATCTATTTTAAGATGGTTTTCTCTAGCCTTGTTAATGTCACTTGCATGTTGCAACAGTCACTATTGGTCTTCTGCAGTTTTATATAATTTTGAGTGGTTGAAAGATAAGAGAATTTTGATTTTTTTATTATTATTAATGAAAAAATCAAATTATTTAAATTTTGTTTTTTTATTTAAATTTTGTTTTTTTATTTAAAATTTATTTTTATTAAATAAACATTCAACTTAACAAAATAACTCATTTACATATATATATTATATAATTAATGGAGATGGGTGGTTAAACCTTACAGATGTCATGCATCACCGCTTTCTTGACGTTCTTGTTTCGTAATACCTCCCTAACTGTGGAGCTTTCTTTCGCTGCCTCCCATGATGAAAACCATTTTGAGGCTGAAATCACACATCATGACTACAAATTAGAATCATGAGAACCAAGTCTTTGCCAACATTTAAAGGGATACGACTGAGGGATATTAGGAGATGCAAATTACTTAATTACTTACTTTTGGTGGCAAACGAGCGCTAGATGCACTAGTAATTTGTGATAGATAAATTCATCCACTTCAGCGTTGCGCAACTTTCTATCTATAACAAGTGCCTATCCACAAGAGAAAGAAAATCCTTATTGAGTCGTGCTATATCTTGGCAATTGCTCACTCCGGTATGAAGAATGCAGGGAAGACACTAATATTCATTATTTAGTAATATCCATTATTTAGTGAACAAAGCATTTGTTTATATATATATATATATATATATATATATATCAACATTCAGGCTCCAAAATCTTTGCGGTACGAAAAGCATACTCAAAACTTTTAATGCGATCTGTCATTGGAAACCTGCAAAGGTTAATCTTGGTAACCCTAAGCTAACACAGAGCTTAAAAAAGCTTAACAACCCTAAATATTAATAGAAGGATGGGGTCATTTATCTTGGTAAAAAATAATAGATGGAGCAGGACTCTTTTTAATTATTCTTCCCCCGCTAGTCAGTGAACATTGCCCAACCTAGAAAGAGGTAGTCGAGCTCTTGGTTCTATCGGGTATCGGATTCTAATGCAAATACTAATTAAAGTAGATTTCATCAATTCATTTCAACGTTAGTAATGGGATAATGGTTAAAAAGGATAATTCTGATTGTATAGGGAGGGAGTATTTTAAGTGGTTTTGGAGAAGCTCCTCTTCTACAATTCGAAGGGGTTATAAATATTATGTATTTCAATTTGGCAGAATTTTCAGTTTTAGGGGGCGTGCAACGAAGTGTATATATATATATAGGGGGAGAAATACATTAACTAAAGGCACATCATAGGACCCATCCGGAGAAAGGTGGTACAACTTGAGTCAAGCTGGAAGCAGGTCCCCGAGTCAGGTGGTTGCTGGATGGGGAATCAAATCCAAAATTAATCAGGAAGCACTTATCCAAACAAGGTATAAGCATTCAACTCATTAGGAGGTAGAAGTAATCCAAACTGGGAGATAATCCACCTAGTAAAACGCAGGTAGGAGGCACACCGATAGACTTAACACTTTGCACAATTTGATATGCTTATTCAGAATGTCTTAATGCACTCCAATAGCTAATCCTTCAAATCCACTATACATTCAAATCACAAATTTTCTTTGGAATACGTACTGCAGTGCATTTATTTTTGTACTTTAACTTTTGGGTTGTGCAAGAAGTTGAGGGTCTCTTTTGGCAAGTTAGATGCAAAACAAAACTGAAAAAACAGGCATCCATCAACTTGCATGGATATTTTGAGACACTTACACAATGAATCTTGCGATCAGTAAAAAACAAGAAATGTAGGAAATTGAATGACCTTTCCAAATATATTTTTTTTTTCTATAGAAAATGTTGTTAACTATCTAAAGTTAGATAAATTTTAACTGGCACTTTTTATTTTTTGGACAAATTATAAGGTATATGTTTTTGTGGGTGCAGCGTCTGAGTGTCTAAATGATGGAATAAAATTACGAAAACCGGTATACATATAGAGAACATATAGGACTAGTGCACGACTATTTTTCCAATAATAAAAATAATTTTTAATTTTTTTTTTTAATTATCTAAGAGATCAAACCTCGAAAACGGTATGTCAATTGTGGGTGCAGCATTTGAATGTCTTAATGCAATTATTTGGAAATGGGTTGTTTATAGCATGTAGAGGTTGGTGTTCTTTAGTGCACCATACAATTTTTTTTTTTTAAAGGTTGAGAAACGAAATAGATATGGACGAAACACTACCAGTGTGTTTTTTGAGTTGAGGAGTGATGACAGAAGATAAATAAGAAAAAAATAGAAAAAATTATGTATTCTTGTTAAAATTTACATATTTAGAATCTGCAAAAAAAACCATATATGTTTCTAAAATCTCATAAAAAATGGAAGTGTGCAGCATAATCAGACGAACCGCTAAACACGAGCATATTGAAAATTTGGATATAATGTTGAATTTGCCATGGTTTATCATACTCCAAGGCACAGGCATGTTGAATCCGAAGAAAAGTACAAAGCAGACACATAGGCATAGGAATTCCATGAAAGCATGGGTGGAGGCTCGGCCTTATCATTTGGAGGGAATAAATTTTTGAATTTAAACAATACGCGAGCGTGATTTAACTAAACAAAACACATGCGCATTATATAGAAACAAAACGCGAGCGCGTTATTTGCATACAAATCACGTGCGCGTTTTGTAAAACCAAAAATAGATTTCATCATCATTTTCATCTTCTTCATCATCATCAACTTCATCATCATCATCATCATCATCATTAACATGATCATCATCTTCAACTTCATGATCATCAACATCATCAACATCATGAACATGATCATCACCATCGTCGTCATCAACATCATCATCATCATCACCTTCCTCATCATCTTCATCATCATCATCAACATGATCATCATCTTCATTACCTTCATATTCATCTTCATCATCATCATCATCATCACCTTCCTCATCATCATCATCATCATCATCACCTTCCTCATCATGATCATCATCATCACCATCGCCATCATCATTATCCTCATCCTCATCATCATCATCATTATCATCATCCTCATCCTCATTGTCATCATCAACTTCATCATCACCATCATCATCAAAATGATCATCATCATCACCATCAACATCATGAACATCATCATCACCATCATCGTCATCATCATCATGAACATCATCATCATCACCATCGTTGTCATCATCATCATCATCATCCTCATCATCATCATCACCTTCCTCGTCATCAACATCACCATCACCATCATCATCATCATCAACATCGCCATGATCATCATTATCATCTTCATCACCATCATCTTCACCATCATCACCTTCATCATCACCATCGTCATCATCATCATCATCACCATTGCCATCATTGCCATCATCATCAACAACATTATCACCATCGTCGTCATTGTCATCATCATCACCTTCATCATCCTTATCATAATCATCACCATCAACATCATGAACATCATCATCATCATCCTCATCATCATCATCATCATCATCACCATCATCATCACCATCGTCATCATCATCATCATCACCATTGCCATCATTGCCATCATTGCCATCATCATCATCATCATCATCATCACCATCAACATCAACATCATGAACATCGTCATCATCATCCTCATCATCATCACCATCAACATCATGAACATCATCATCATCATCATCATCATCAACATCATCATGATTCATCATCATCATCCTGATAATCATCATCACCATCAACATAATGAACATCATCATCATCATCCTCATCATCATCACCTTCATCATCATCATCATCATCATCCTCATCATCATCACCTTCATCATCATCATCATCATCATCCTCATCATCATCATCTCCAACAACATCATGAACATCATCGTCATCATCCTCATCATCATCCTCATCCTCATCCTCATCCTCATCCTCATCCTAATCCTCATCGTCAACATCATGAACATCATCATCATCATCCTCATCATCATCATCACCTTCATCATCATCATTATCATCATCATCATCAACATGATCATCATCGTCATTATCTTCATATTCATCCTCATCATCATCATCATCATCAACATCATGAACATCATCATCATCATCCTCATCATCATCATCTCCAACAACATCATGAACATCATCGTCATCATCAACATCATGAACATCATCATCATCATCCTCATCATCATCATCACCTTCATCATCACCATTATCATCATCATCATCAACATGATCATCATCGTCATTATCTTCATATTCATCTTCATCATCATCATCATCATCACCATGATCATTGATCATCGATCATCATCATCAACATTGCCATGTTCATCATCATCATCATCCTTATCATAATCATCACCATCAACATCATCATCATCATCATCCTTATCATAATCATCACCATCAACATCATCATCATCATCATCATCATCATCACCATCATCTTCATCATAATCACCATCAAGATCATGAACATCATCATCACCTTCATCATCATCATCATCATTCATCATCACCATCAACATCGTGAACATTATCATCATCATCCTCATCATCATCACCATCAACATCAACATCATCATCATCATCATCATCATCATCCTCATCATCATCCTCATCATCAACATCATGAACATCATGAACATCATCATCATCCTCATCATCATCATCACCATCATCATCATGAACATCATCATCATCATCGTCATCATCATCATCACCTTCATCATCGTCATGATCATCATCATCATCATCACCCTCAACATCATGAACATCATCATCCTCATCCTCATCCTCATCCTCATCCTCATCCTCATCATCATCATCATTCGTCATCATCATCATCATCACCTTCATCATCGTCGTCATCATCATCATCATTAAACATCATTCATCATCACCATCAACATCATGAACATCATCATCGTCATCATCATCATCATCATCATCCCCATCATCATCACCATCAACATCATCCTCATCATCAACATCATGAACATCATCGTCATCCTCATCACCATCAACATCATGAACATCATGAACATCATCATCCTCATCCTCATCATCATCATCACCTTCATCATCAGCGTCATCCTCATCATCATCATCATCACCATCAACATCATGAACATCATCATCACCTTCCTCATCGGCATCGTCATCCTCATCATCATCATCACCTTGAACATCATCATCCTCACCATGAACATCACCTTCATCATCATCATCCTCATCATCATCATCATCATCATCATCATCATCATTCATCACCATCAACATCATGAACATCATCATCATCATCCTCACTATCAACATCATGAACATCATCATCATTCATCATCATCATCATCCTCATCATCATCGTCACCATCAACATCATCAACATCATGAACATCATGCTCATCATCATCCTCATCCTCATCATCGTCATCACCTTCATTATCATCCTCATCCTCACCTTCATCATCATCATCACCATCAACATCATCAACATCATCCTCATCATCATCATCCTCATCATCATCCTCACCTTCATCATCATCATCACCATCAACATCATCAACATCATCCTCATCATCATCATCCTCATCATCATCCTCACCTTCATCATCATCATCATCATCAACATCATCATCATCATCATCCTCACCATCAACATCACGAACATCATCATCATCACCATCAACATCATGAACATCATCATCATCATCCTCACCATCACCATCAACATCATCACCATCAACATCATGAACATCATCATCATCATCCTCATCCTCATCATCACCTTCATCATCATCGTCATCCTCATCATCATCATCATCACCATCAACATCATGAACATCATCATCACCTTCCTCATCGTCATCCTCATCCTCATCATCATCATCACCTTAAACATCATCATTATCATCGTCAACATGATCATCATCATCACCATCAACATCGTGAACATCATCATCATCACCATCAACATCATGAACATCATCATTATCATCCTCACCATCACCATCAACATCAACATCATGAACATCATCATCATCCTCCTCCTCCTCATCATCACCATCAACATCATGAACATCATCATCATCATCATCACCATCAACATCATGAACATCATCATCCTCCTCACCATGAACATCACCTTCATCATCATCATCCTCATCATCATTATCATCATCACCATCATTCATCACCATCAACATCATGAACATCATCATCATCATCATCCTCATCATCATCGTCACCATCAACATCACGAACATCATCATCATCATCTTCATCCTCATCATCATCATCACCTTCATCATCATCATCATCCTCACCTTCATCATCATCATCACCATCAATATCATCAACATCATTCTCATCATCATCATCCTCATCATCATCCTCACCTTCATCATCATCATCATCATCAACATCGACATCATCATCATCCTCACCATGAACATCACCTTCATCATCATCATCCTCATCATCATCATCATCATCATCATTCATCACCATCAACATCATGAACATCATCATCATCATCCTCACTATCAACATCATGAACATCATCATCATTCATCATCATCATCATCCTCATCATCATCGTCATCATCAACATCATGAACATCATGAACATCATGCTCATCATCATCCTCATCCTCATCATCATCATCACCTTCATCATCCTCATCATCCTCACCTTCATCATCATCATCACCATCAACATCATCAACATCATCCTCATCATCATCATCCTCATCATCATCCTCACCTTCATCATCATCATCATCAT
>LPNX010902614.1:4929-17369 GCA_001517045.1 Pseudotsuga menziesii | reverse complement strand
GTAAATTGATGAAATTGTAAACTATGAAATTGTAAATTCATGAATATGAAATTTATGAAATTGTAAAGAAAACTATGGGAATTTTTATTTATAACCGTTCTTCTATTTGAATAATTTGATCCAAAATGTATCCATTATGATTGCAATGTGTTCCTATGTATTCGAAGACTATGATCGCATAGTCTATGATATGTGAACCTAACCAACCGATTTCAAATATTAGTGTCGACCATGGTAAATTGTAAATTGATGAAATTGTAAACTATGAAATTTATCAACTATCAAATTGTAAACTATGAAAATGAAAATCAAATTGCATAACTTTGAAATGGCAATGTGTTCCTATGTATTCAAATACTATGATCACATAGTCTATGATATGTGAACCTAACCAACTGATTTCAAATATTAGTGTTGACCATGGTAAATTGTAAATTGTAAATTGATGAAATTGTAAACTATGAAATTTATCAACTATCAAATTGTAAACTATGAAAATGAAAATCAAATTGCATAACTTTGAAATTATACCTATATCAATGGGATTTGCTTCCTCCATCATAGCTTCATTTGGAATTTCTTCTTCTCTCAAGATTGTTCTTCTTCTCCTCTTCCTTTCTTTATCTTTCTCTCTTTTCTCTTCAATTTCGTTTTGATTTCTCTCATTTTTTCTTGTTCGACGTTGGCTGCTTCCCATTGTGATTGATCAACAATCCAAACTGATACCTATAACACAATCTACAATGCTAACTTTGTATGACAAAACAAAGTTTTTTCAATGAAATTCTAAGGCAATAGTATGAATTATGTATGTTTATATAGATTTTTATAAAAAATTTGGTGGGAAATACATTTAATTTTGTAGTTGGAATGTGATTAATGTTTGAATTCACTCCCGGGCTTTTGCTTTAAAGGACCTCGACCGAGCTAATACCTTAGTCGAGGTATTAATAAGATCTCGACCGAGGGTTTTTAAACCCTCGGTCGAGGGCTTTACAAACCCTTGGTCGAGGTCTTATTAATACCTCAACCGAGGTATTTAAATACCTTGGTCGAGGTTTATACCTCGGTCGAGGGCTTAAAAAAACAGACTTAGCCCTCATTCAAACAAATGGAAAATTTCTTGTGCCTTGAAGAGGTGTAAACCCTACCATTCTTAGCACATAACTGAGCGGAGTTGATACCGATAGATTCACCAATGAATCTTCTATCCATTGACATATCATACACGCATTTTGGTATTCATATGATATTTATTTTTTAATTACTTCTAAAACTTATACTTAGAAAACCACACTGCAACTTCGAAGCAGCTCAAAGAAAAATCCGCAGAGTTAAAAATACACAGCCAAAAAATTCTTAAAAATGCACACATCACATATCGACGTGTCCTCTTCAAAAGGGTATCTTTGGTTTTTCAATTTTTGAAAAAATAGAAAAATTTCTTTACGTGGACGAATATGTGTTTAAAACGATGTTGAAATCGAATGTGGTCACTTTTGAAAAATAATAAATAATTGTATAATGCGAAAAAAATTAACAAAAAAATATGCACATCACACTGCATTTTATGTATATCATGCTCATATAAATATTTTTTTCAAATTATTAATGCAAGATTGAATTACTCTACGTGGACACGAGCCACTTATTAGCTTCTTCAAATTTTTAAGGTCACACAGTTCATTAAATGCAAAAATTCACACATTAAATGACATCGGAATATTTTTAAAAAAATATAACCATGAATCCAACATAATATTATACAATTTGTTTTTTTACTGCAAGTCAAAATTCACATGGCATATATGCATTTTGAGGGCTTCTATCTAGCATATGAGTAAAAAATCAGGTTTTCATCGCCAAATTTGGCCAAAAAGTGTTACCCATCTTCATGGAATCACCCAAGTGTACATTATCTTGCATCCATTTGATAGTGGAATTATTGTTGGCTTGAATTACTATAAGTTTACTGTCAAATTGAGGGTTTCATTTGCAGATTGTTTATAAATGTTGTTTTGAAATGGGTATGAGTATTTTTGAAACGTAGTACATAGTCTACCAGAGGAAACTCTAATTGTTGGAATTGCACGGTTGTGTAGGATTCTTATGAATCAGATGTTAGTGGATACAGTGTTAGTTTGTAGCATTTTCAAATACATGTTGTACATAATAATTTTCTTTCTATAGCTAACCTTACCAATAAGTTATGCCCCTCTCTTTGTATAATTTTGTTGTAAATTCAAAGCAGCTATAAAAGATACCTATTATATTTTAGAGTGGAAAATGAATGTGCTTCAATACTTAAACATACAAACATGTTTCATTGCGAGCACTTTCATCTGTTATGAAAAACAAATGTAGCTTTTCAAGTCCTTTCTAGATGTTTAATGAGTTAACATTTTCTTGCAACTCACTGATATAAGTCTTTACATGTAGGTCTTCACGCCCAACAACAAACTTGCTTCTTTCTTTTATAACCTTAACAAAGGAATGCATTGTTTAAGAATTATTTTACAATCAACATGATATATCCTATTCACAACTACCCTTATTATAATTTGCATAGGGAAACTTTATACATTCTTCTTTGCAACCTTCATATTTTTCTGGAACATAGATTAATCCTATAGTTGGATTAATCTCTTCAATTGTTGTTGCAATGTTTGTTGGATGTTTTATTACTTTCTTTGGATCAGATGTCTACTTTTAAAGACACTTTCTCATTAAAACTATTGTACCTTCAAATATATATTCGATCGTTGAAGAGTTAGCTTAAGCAGATCCACATTTTCCTGCTCTTCTTTGACTGGAAATATATCCTTCATAACTTTATTCCAAACATGTTCTGCATAATTAGGAAATATTAGAGTGATTGATATTGTTAGGACATCCATGAATCTCCATATTACATCTCTATTCACCCCCGCTACAACAAAGGATAATATGTACTCATCCTACGCTTCCTGAATATCATACATCCATTTATTCAAGGTCTCGCTAGACATTATTTCACTTAAAATTGTGTTCTATCAACTTTACTGCAATGTTCATTTTCTTTAGCAAACACCTGGTCTGCAAAAGTTGCTTCTACATCCAAAACATCCTCCACCCATGTAACTTTTTTTCTCGATCATAGAATTGCATTTGTCCTGCATCAAAACAAGTTGATATTAGATGGGGTTGTCAATCCGGATATGCGCATGCCTGACTGTGAAAACCTTAAAAATTAAATATCAGCATGCTGGCCATGTTTTGACTAATGAAATTAGTAGCATATTTTATTTGGGTCCAATGGGGAAGACACACTCATATTTCCAAATAATCCTACATCAAAACTCAGTTAACAAAACACCTACCAAAGAAACAAGAGACATCTGCTCAAATGTCACTCACCATATCACCAAGGAATCTTGGAGACTTGATCTCAATTATTTCATCCAAGTGTTTCATCCTTGTTTAACCTCATTAAAAAGTATATAACTTCCCTTCAAAGCATCCGATATGTCTTGGTCATGAGAAAAATAGTGCATGCCTTTATCATAGTTTGCTTAGATAATTGTCAAGCATTCTTATTTTCACTATTAGGTTACGAAATAAGCTTGCATCAAAACCCAATTTTCCACTATTTCCTATAGTTGTCGTTGACTCTGCAATTATTGTTGCAATATTTTTTGGATCTTTATTGGGCTTTTTTGGAGCAGCTGCTTACTTCTTAAGGAACTTCCTCATTTAAAAATTTGTACCTTCTAAATATGTATTGGCTTGATGAAGAATAGCATCTGACATTTCCACGCTTGCCCACCCTGATCTGATTTCAAGTCCATCCTTCTTTAGAGCTTTCTTCCAAATATTTTCTACGTAGTGAGGACATATCATATAACCCTGTCAAAACACACAAGACATCTGCCCAAAAAGCCATTTGTCGGCTTGCTAATCCAGCCATGTTCAAGATGGGCCATGAAGCCTGTAAAATTAAAATTCACTTGGCTTGCCATGTTTTTAATTAGGAAAGAAACATCAAACATGTATTAGGGAAAATAGGAAAGCCACACTAAGATTACAAATTAATGTTGCATCAAAACCCATCTACTGAACAAATCTCTCAATTTGCATGTACATTGGAAATTGTTCATATTCCATATGCTATAAAAAAATATACAACTCTTCAAGTCCTACCTACTTGTTTAAGAAGTCAACAATTTGTTGTAGCACTTGCATTCACCAAAAGTAATTTTCACATCTAGGGCTTCAGGCACAACAAGAATTGTTTCATCCTTCTTTTATCTCAACAAAATGCATGCACTTTTTAAGAATTATCTTACAATTAACAAGATATCCAATAGGACATTCCTTCAAAAGAAACTTAAATGTCTTGGTCACAAGTAAAATAGTGTCTACCCTTATAATAATTTGCTTGGAGAATGTCCAACCATGTGTAGGACAAACCGTGAAGTAGCAAACAGAAAAACCACATGCAGTTAACCAAATATGACCACATCAATACCCAGTTAACAAAACCTCTGTCAAAACACGTGAGACACCTCTTCAACTGCCTGAACATGCACAGGATGGACCCTCAAGTAGAAAATAGTGGTTACGAAATAATCTTGCATCATAATCTAGTTAACAAAACCCTTGTCAAAACACACAAAACACCTGTCCAAGTTCCTGAACACGTGTAGGATGGACCCTCAAGCATACAATAGAGGTAATAATCCTGCATTAAATTCGGTCATTTGGTTGCACATGATTTGTTGGAGCATAGCTTAATCCTGAAGCCTGTAAGATTGAAAATCATCTGGATGTTAGCGTAGGATGGACCTTTAATAAACAAATGGATTTTGCAATGGGAAAGACACACTTGGTTAAAACCAAAAAATCCTACAGCAAAACCAAGTTAAGCAAACACCTATCAAAACACACGAGACACCTGTCCAAATTCCATTTGTTGGACCAATGACAAACTTGTCCAAATTCTATTCGACACACCATTAGATTTGACTATTGAACTGTTGCTACATTTTTGTTGTACATTTCTTTGCCTTCTTTGGCGCAAATGTCTACTTCTAAATAAACTTCCCCACTGGAAAAAATGTTCTATCCAATTATTTATTGCCTCACTAAATATTACTATCAGGAAGATCCACATTTTCCCATTTTGGCTGCTGATATGGGACAACCCTTGAACTCTACATAAGAACAAGCTACTACCAACCTAGCGACTGTACAAGATCCTCCTATCCAGCAAGCTTCACGACATCTTTTTGGTATGTTTCCAGTCACTTCATTAAATGAAAATTTAAGTGACTTTCATCTAAATGAATTAAATCCATCTCTGCCAGATCTCTCTTCATTTTTTTTCCTTCTCCCCTCACAGGTGGTCACATCTCCTCTTCCACCTCAACTATCATTGGTACCACCTCCCACGTTCCCCTTATCCCATTTACATCCCGCCTCTCTAGATTCAAAATTCACCTTCTCCATGGTTTGGTTCCATCTCAGAATAAGGGATATCCTTGCTCTGGTTGTTCCTTTAGCTCTCTTCCTCAGTTAGGAGCAAACCCTACCCTTCCAACAAAGGGAAAGGGGCAGGGAAGACCCTCACATTTCTCCTTTTCTCAGCAGAAATCTATTCATGATCAAGCAAATGAAAAACATAATACACTCTTTGGGGCACTTAGAGTAGTGCAGGACCCTGAAGGGGTTCTTAAATGAAAACTATCTCCTTCAATTGTAGGGGTTTGGAAAGTACCCAAAAAAAAAAATTGCTCTAAATAGGATGCTCTTGGTGCAAAAACTGAATGCAACCCTCCTTCAGGAGACGTTGGGGATTGAACTCGAAGTTAAAAAATTGTTGTCGTAAATTACAAACAATTTTACCTTTCTATCCTAGAGTGCTAGAGGCATTTCGGGTGGGATAAAAATAGGATGGAACTAGTCCATGTTGCTCGGTTCAAACTCATGGGGAACCCCATTTCGCATGGGAATGTAGGTTTTTTGGGAAGAAGCAAATTTATCCTTGAACATTTTGAACATATATGGCCCTTATAAAAACATAGTGGCTTTCTGGGAAGCTTTGCAAACCTCCCCTTTACTAAGAAGTGAAAACATGGTGATAGGTGGAGATCTGAACTTCACTTTAGGTGCCCATCAAATATCAAGACCAAAAGCAAGGGTAGATCCTTTGGCCAACTTTTTCAGCAATCTCCTCCAGAACATCGAAGTGGTGGACCTTGCCCCTCAAAAGCTCAAGCCAACCTGGACAAATAGAAGACATGGGGAGGATAGAATTGAAAAAACACTAGACAAATTTCTCATGGAAGAAAGTCTTCAGGGGAGGGATTTGATGTTCAAACAATGGGTTTATTCAGGAGTTGAGTTGGATCACATGCCTATTTGTTTAGAAACTTTAAGAAACCCTAAGAAGTCATCCAAACCCCTTCAAATTTATTGCTGCTTAGATAAAAAATGAGGAAATTATCAGGCTCATTCAGTCAAATTAGATTATGAATGTGGCAGATGAGGAAACTCATGCCGCTACACACGCTGCACAAAATATGTCCCACATCAAACTTCTTCTGAAGGAGTGGGATAGGAATAAAAGGATTTTGGAAGATCAAACCATCATTGAGATTGAGGAATAATTAGGAGGGATTCATAACTCTAAATGAGGGGGTTTTCTCACTCAGAGAGATAAGAAAACGTTGATCTCCCTTGAATCCAATAGAAAAAATATATTGAAAGAGAGGGATGAAGTTTGGAGGATAAAAATAAAATCTATCAAGATGGCAAGTGGGGATGACAACAACAAAAAAATTTCAAGATTTTGAAAAAGGAAGAAAACAACAGAATATGATTTGGAAACTAAGAAATTACAATAATCAACAGGTCTCCACTTTTGAGGAGATCGCTGATATCGAAAATTCTTTTTTTTTGAAAATCTATTCAAAGCGAAACAACATGCTTCGATTGCGGAAGTCATACAGATATCAAAATTTATGATGAGGACAATTCAGATTTGATGGAGGAGGTGTTGGAAGATCTACTAAAGGCAGCTTTGCAAAGTTTCCAGAGGGACAAAAGCCCGGGTCTTGATGGATGGACCATGGAATTATTTTTGGCATCCTATGACATTGTTGGACCTGACCTCCTTCATCTGGTTAAATAATATAGGGTTAATGGTGATTTACATCCTCCTCTCAACTCAAATTTATTAGCCCTAATTCCAAAAAAAGATAATAGGAACAGTCTGGAAGATTTCAGGCCTATTTCCCCCAGCAACATCAGTTACAAAGTGGTCGCAAAAGTGATCACTCAAAAATTGAAGAAGGTCCTCTCAAAAATCATCTCGCCTGAAAAATTTGGCATTCTAGAGAACAAACAAATTCATGAAGCAATCGGAGTAGCCCAAGAAGGTATGCATAGCATAAAACTAAAGAAAACAAAAGGGGAAATTCTAAAGATTGATCTCTCAAAGTATTTTGATAGAGTAAGCTGGTTATATCTAAGACTGCTCCTTACTCATCTGGGATTTAATTACTCTTTCATAAAATGGATTTTTCCTACATCTCCACTACATCTTTTATAGTCCTCATCAATGGATCAAATTCCCCTTTTTTTCTTTGAGAAATGGATCTTAGAAAAGGATTCCCATGCTCTCTCCTTCTCTTCTTATTGGTGGAAGAAGTTCTGAGCAGAGCTATATTGGATGCAAAAACAAGAGGTTTATTTGAAGGAATCAAGATAGCCATGAATCTAAACATTACACATCTCCTGTTTGTAGATGACATTCTCATTTTTTGTAATGGCTCAATCAGAGATGCTGAAAAGCTATCAGAAATTATGCACCTTTTTTGCAAATCCATAGGTATGAAGCTAAATGAACATACATATTCTATTGCCACTTTTAACTTGGATGATCATATCATCAGGAGTGTCTAGGAACTTTTTTCTTTCGTTGTCACGTCTTTGGATGGAGGTATTAGATTTATGGGATTCAGGATAAAACCAAATTGCTATAAGAAGGAAGATTTGAACTGGTTACTAGAAAAATTGGATCACACGGTCAATATCTAGTGCACTAGATGGCTTTCAAGAGTGGGAAGGATTATCCTAGTCAAGTATGTTCTAGAACCCATCCATGTATGCTAGATAACATTAGCTTGGATTCCAAAATCCATCGTGGAAAGATTGCAAAAAATATGCTCAAGATTTTTGTGGATGGAGAATAAGGGACAAAAATTCGTTGGATTAAATGGGACCAAATTGCTAGACCTAAATCCATGGGAGGGTGGGGACTAAAAAAAACACTCTTTTTGCCAAAGCTTTAGCTGCTAAACCAGGTTGGAGGCTCATTTCAACAAACAATCTGTGGACGGAGGTTGTTTTTCATAAGTACATAGTTCTGGTACCTTTGTGGGACTAGATCAAAAACTCTGTCTTCAATGCTTCTCCCTCTGGATCAATTATCTCGAAGGAAAACTGCAGCGCCTTTCCACTTATTCATAATTGACTATCTTGGAAATTCAAGAATAGTATGAGAGTTTGAATTGGAGCATATACATGGCTAGTCATCCAACTCAACCATATTCTTCCTCAATAGGTTATTCAACTGCTCCATCAAAAATGTTTCTTTCATTTAATCCAAATTACTAACCCTACCTCCACTAACTTGTGACATCAGGGGTGGATGGGAAGTAGAGAACTTGAGATTCCAAACTTTTGGAACTTAGAACGGAACAAATACATTTGTGTTGTTCGAGTATCCCACATTAGGCTCATAGATTCGCATGATGAGCTTATATGGGAACATTCTGTGCATGGAAGATATACCTCGAAGACTAGATACCAACAACTATGTACCACTTCTTTCCAAGCTTATCCTCAATGGCGACAATCCAATATTTAGAAAATTAAATGTCCTTCAAAGGAAAAAGATCTTATGTGGTGCTCCCTTGCTAATAGAATCCCAACTTGAGATAGAATGTAGAAAATATCCCTGGAAGGTCCTAGATAGTGCACTCTGTGAAAAAAATAACGAAGAAAGCACCAATCATCTTTTTCTCAATTGCTCTTTCTCGTCTCAAGTCTGGTCACATTCTCAAGCTTTGTTAAATCTCAGATTTGACTGGCTTGGACAATCCCTTGAAGATGCGTGGAAAGTTTGGTCCTCCTATCGATATCTTGCACATATTAAAACACTTTCCCTCATCCACATCTGGGGAATATGGCTAGCTCGAAATGCTACTATCTTTCAGGAAAAATCCTCTTCTCCCGAGGCCATTGCCAAACATGGTCTCGACATTTTATCATTTTTTTCTCAAACCAAAGGTGCGTCGACAATACGAGTCATCACCGAAGAACATATTGTCCAATCTATGTCGTGGTATTTGTTTTTACGAGGCCTCACAAGACTGCATATGTGGGGGTGGAGATACTTTTTTCCTTAACCAAAACCACCACTTTCAGATACAAATGGGCCTAGGGGCCGAAACAAACAATGTTGCTGAGCTCATAGCTCTAAAAATCCTTCTTTGCTTTGCCTTGGAGAAAAAATGTAGAAGGATCCAGATCTTCGGGGATTCTATAGTTGTTATAAACTAGGTGAACAAAATCCAAATATGTAGAAACATATCCCTTATTTCACTCTTTGAAGAATTTATCAGACTCATGACAAACTTTGACTACATTATCTGCCGACATGTGTACAGGGCAAGGAACTCTGATGTTGACCGCTTATCCAAAAAAGGCTTGATGATGGAGCATGGCACTTGGAAATTTGTGGAATCCAGGGATGTAGAAGTATTTGAGTTCTATCACAGAGCGTTTATTGATTTGCAACAAATAGACAACACTACTTGAACAATCATCCATTTTGATTACAAGTGCGGATTATATGTAAAAAATTAAAATTTCTTGTCTAGTTTCTTATGATAGATCTTTATGTTGACATATAGGCATTTTTTTTATGGAACTACAGGATTATTATTTTTTGAAAAAACAAGGATTCACTTTTTGCAGATCTCTGTTTAGACCCTACAGGGGAGTTTTTTTTTTTGGAACTAAGGTAATAGGGGTGAAAACAACCACATCATGACAATAATATGCATGCATACTCAATATGTACTTTGACTCTTTTTTGATAAATAAAATTCAAGCTCTTTTTCTTCGAAAAAAATATTTATAATTATACTTCAAAATTTGTATAAACCATGCCTATAATAAACTTTAAACAAATTAAATTTGACATTTTTAATATAACATTTAATTAATCTAACCCTTAAATTAAACATAAACTTTATTTCAAATTAATTAACTTAAACATCTAATTTAACAATTAAATCACAAATCAATTATAACATCTATTTTAAATTATAAACTATTTATAAACATCTAATTTAAAATAAATTATAAACTAATTATACATTTAATTTAAAAATAAATTAAAAATAAATTAAATAATTAAAATTAAACATATATGAAATTTTAAGTATCTTATAAGAATTTCAAATTTATAGGAATTTTAAAAACTTTAAAATAAAGATGTTTTATAAAACCTTATCTTGAACACTACTTCACCGACACTGAAGGCCAGATACATGCAATCCAAGTGTCCTTTTGCATGAACCTCAAGTTGCATGAAGCTCATATGGAAATCCGCCATGAGCCTTAAGGTGAGAAGGAAGGAATTTTAGTACCTATGCAATTCATTTGGTAAGAAAGGCACAATGCATTGTCCTCTATCATTAACGACTCTTCTCTTCTCCAACCTAACATGCTAGATTATCTTATTGTGTAAACAAGATTTTATGATATTTGGATACTATGATATTTGGATACACATAAGTATTTTGTTTTTCATTCTCATCTGGGTTTACCAATATGTAGTGGAAGATTTTTGAAAATTTGAAATAATTTTGAAAATTTATTATTAATATTATTTTTTGTTATTTTTAGTTTAAATAATCTTTAAATTTTATTTAATCTTTAGTCTAAATAATCTTTAAATTTTATTATTATTATTTATACATGTATTTATCTCAAAACAAAATGAGTCTTTTAATATCTAAAAGAGAGTGTTCAACATCTTTTTAAAGGAAGAAAATTTTCAAAATATTACAGTTATAGTTAACATTGTTTATATAATGTTAAGACTTAGATTTTCATTTACATCATTATTTTAAAAAAATAGAATTTAAGCTCTCCTACGACTCTAAGAAAATTTAGACTCACAATGAGCATGGAACAAAGAAAAACTATAAAAAGGTATAAAAAAATTTAACCATGATGTAAAATAATTAAACATAGAATAAACTCGAATACATTACAAATTATACTTATTTAACACTATATTAAAAATTTTAAATTTTAATAATAATAAAAAGTACATTTAACTAATTAAATTGCATATATATAATATATATTAAAATTCAAAATTTGGTAATTCATATATAGATTGATACAAACAAACAATATGTTTATGTTTACTAAAAAACAATTTATCAATATAAAAATATAATGATCAATCACAAAAGTCAAATTTACAACATTTTGTATTTGAAATTCAAATATTGACAAACAAAAACCATATTTACTATATTTTCAATTTCTAAATTTAAATAAATACTTTAAACATAACCAATTAAATATTCTAATTATTAACAATTAAATATATAATATAATTAAGTTTTCAACATTGATTATTAATAAATTTAAAACACATAATTTAAAATTAAAATTAAAATTAAACTTTTAAACCATAAAAATTAAGTAAAATAACCTAACTTCAATGAATTATTCACAATTTTTTTTTTATGACAATTAAAAACAAGTTGTTATCATTGCACAAATCAATATCTCTTGTTTATGTAAAAAAAAAACCTACCTAAAAGGTCAAATTTAAATTTAACTTTTAAATATCCACTTTAATATTTTAAAACATAAATACATAAACCACTAGAGTTAGTTCAGTGACCTCCATTGATTAGTGAATCAACAATTTTAATATGGGTTAGTTAGTGAATTAACAATTTTAATATGAGTTATTTATAACGTTATTTGTTATCATCCAAAACTTTATACATCTACTGCATCCGTGAAGAGAAAACCTATCAAAAATGTTAAATTTTAATTTTAAATATTCACTTTAAGATGGAGCGTTGTCCACGTTAGAATTTTATAGTAAAACCCGTAGATAAAAGAAAAACAATAAGCAATTCAAATCTTGAATAAAATATCCACCCTAAGATGAAGTGTTGTCCACGTCAGAATTTTATAGTAAAACCCGGAGATCAAAGAAAAAGCAATAAACAATTCAAATCTTGAGTAGCCGTTGTAATAAGGGCATTCTTGATCAAAAAGCCATTATCAAAGAAAATTGCTTTAATGGAATCGATATTCCTTTTTGTGTTTACAGCAATTTATCGATTTATTGATAC
>LPNX010902592.1:113018-135944 GCA_001517045.1 Pseudotsuga menziesii | reverse complement strand
ATGTGAGAGAGTCCATGTGAAAAAATTGAAAGAAAGTATGGCAACGATGATGTTGCATATTTGTAACCTTTTTAATAAAATAAATGTCGGATGATGCGACCGTTTGGTGGATGTAACCTCGAGTTTGGGGTGAACCACATACTCCGGTGTCTCTTTCATGTTTGCGCCTCATGTGGTTATCTTCGCTCGAATATGGGTGTCTCTGTTTGTCGTGTCTAAATGTTTCACTTTATTCATGTTATTTCTACACATATGCTTCTATTTTACAAATGACTATAGTACTGTAAAGGATGATCAAAGAATATTATTGTTATCTTAATGTTTTATTGTACGCATAGTAAGACAATTTCGGGGCACTATGATGATGAGATGCTTGTGGTTATGAAATAATATCTTAGGGGATTTGCATTAAAGAAAATTCTCGAATGATCATTTTACAATGCACATGGTTCGACATTATCAATTTGATTGGACATATTTTATATGAAATACCATGTAAAAATCCATGGCTAACAGGATTGAATGATTTTGTAGTAAACAATGAAACAAAACATTTACCCCTTTTTCACACTTAGCGGCTTTAGGGTATAAGGGGTATGTTACAACCTCTTAGAGAAAAAACCAAATGAGACCAAGATTTAGGGACAAGTTTACACCTCTATCGAGGCACCATAAACCTATAGGGTTTTGCACCATGCTTAATTGCCGCCAACTGGAGCATTCAAGGAAATCACATGGCCCGTATGGTGTCACTTTTATTACAAAGTCAATCCACATGATCTTATCAAAATTTCAATACTTTTGTTTATGACCAACATTTGGTGTTTTTACATTGGAGAATGTTTTATGTTATGGTTAGTTATGACCCCTTATGGCCACACATTTGCTTAGGATGTATGGTGTACCCTAGTTTAGGATTTTTCCTCTTTAGCTAGGAAGCTTTAAGCCTAGTCACTTTCACCTGCACAAGAAAAATGTGGGTTCTGCATTAGCCATAGAGGATAAGTAAGACTCGAGACCCTCCTCTTCTTAGCTAATAGGTAGGGTTGAGGACTGAAGAACAAAACAACTTTTATGACGAATTTAACTGACAAAAAAAAATATAAGAAGTTTTACGAAAAATAAGTAGTGACTATATTATGCATCAAAGGACCTTATTATGCATAAGTAATGTCATGGAAGGACATGCTATTGAAAAACACTAAACATAGTCTTTTGAGTCTTGCAGTCAATTTAAGTCACATTTGATTTATTGGCACAAATGATAAAGTGTAAACTATAACATCTCATGGATTTATCTTCCTAGGAAAATTATATATTTACATATATAATAATTTTTTTCTTTTCATAATTTAGGTGATTTTACAGGAAAAGATTGGACTTGTGGCATATAAACTTGCTCTTCCAACAAACTTGAGAATTCATAATTTTTTCATATTTCATTACTGAATAAATATATACATGATTCCACTCATATCTTTGACTGGAATGTGGTGCAGATGGAACCAAAAGGAGAATTTCCAGTGGAGCCTCTAAATTCATTCTAGACAGGAAAGAGATAGTACTTCGGAACCGAGTCATCGCTCAGGTTAAGGTGCAATGGAATCACTTTATCCTGGAGGAGGCTACTTGGGAACTAGAAGAAGACATACGAAAGAAGTACCCAGGTCTATTTCTAGAAGCGATGGAGGAAGACTAAGAACACAATGGATAGTTTTTCCATAAGGGGGCGTGGATTTAATATCCCCCAATTTGTAAACATTAATTGCAATGTTAAATATGGACTGTGTTTTTTTATGAGTTTGGCTAATTGCAGAATCCTCCCAAATGGTCCCTGGAGGATAGTTGTAACCACTACATTTTCTTTCTTTAATGAAAATCATACTAAAAGGGACAACCACATTAAAGAGGAGACTATGCGTGTAAGAGTGGGGGATGTAGAGCAGGAAACCTCAAGAAAGTACATTAGGTGTCGAAATGCCTTAATGGCACTAGACAAACCCTGGAGAAATCAGGGTGTAGTGGTCGATGCTGATTCAATGGTGAAAGGATCGTAGTTGTGAAGGAAGGTTAGGAAAAACCTGGAAAAATAAGGGAACGCAGTGGTTGACGGAGATTCCTTAGGGAATGGACTATAGGTGGAAATTAATAACTAGGAAACCAAACTATAAGAGAGCATATGCGAGGAGGAAAGATGTTGCTGAGTGTACTAGTAAAGAATGAACTCTTGATGTGTGAGCACTCTATGTTAGGAAAGAGCTGAGAGAAATACTTGCTGCGTGAACAATTTACGTTAGGCATGAAATGATTTTTGCCTGGAAAATTGAACTGAGGTTAGTTGTCTCCACCCTTGGCATGCATAGTTTAGCTCAGGGGTGATTGAGGATAGAGCATATATGTTCATAATCTATGGTCGGGTGGAATGTGGTTGTTCCCCTTTCATTGCAGCTCGTGTTACAAACAGGTTCCATTACTGGGTTTGTTTTCTGCAAAACTATTGAGCTTAGGGTATGTCTATACATGTGTTATTATGTGTTCAGTTTTAATGAAATGATAAATACCAGTTTTAGGTTTATTGATGAAATTTTTTCTTATGAGCTAATGTATACTCATACTCTATTTTGAATGACTATGATATGTATTTGGTAATATGGTTGCTCAAATGGGATAATGTTGTTTACGTAAAGAGTTACTAGGATTTTGTATGATTCTTTATTAAATCTAGTCTAAGGCACCCCTGGTAGGGAAGTCATGGGTCTCTCCTGGGTTTAGCCTTCTCCTGTTAATGAAGCCCTTATCTAATACCTTAAATTCCTAAGGGAGGGTAAACCTATGAAGGGAGTTTGGCCACTGAAGTTCTTAGGAGTTGGCCACTGTACACCACCAAAATACCTAATCCTGTTCTTGCCTAAGTGTCTCAATCGGCTTAAATCCCTTATTCCATCAAGGGTTGGAAACTCCTCAGTCTTACGAAGAAAATACAGAATTTAGGTGAAAACCTTGGGCCAGAAGGCCTACGGGAGTCTAAAATTGTATAAATAATTCAAGTGCTTCTGCAACCCACAATCCGCAGTCCACATTGCAAAAATGGGAAGTAGAATAAAATTTCTGAGGAACATGAAGTGTTTCCGCAACCCACAATCCTCCTTGTGGGAGCGAAAACCATGGTTAAAACCTAATGAATATAAGGACCTTTTGCAACCTGCAATCTGCATTGCGGTAAGCAAAAAGAGGAGGTCAAACTATAAAAGAAGTAAGTGTTTCTGCAATCCGCATTACGAAAAGCAAAAATCAGAGGATAGAACTAAGAAGTATGTGGAGGTTTTTCGCAACCCACAATCCACATTGCCAAATGCGGAAAGCAGGAAGGATAAGTCGTAAAAATGTTTAGGTTTTCGCAATCTGCATTTTAGAATGCGGAAAGAGGAAAGGAAAATAGTTTAAAACGTAAGGAATATAAGGACTTCCTGCAATCTTCAATCTGCATTGCGAAATACGGAAAGAGGAAAGTGGAATACGAAACATAAATAAAATATGGGGTTTCCTCAATCCACAATCCGCATTGCGAAATGCGAAAAGCGAATCGTGAAAGAGAAATATAAAGAAGATATGGTATTTCCATAATCTGCATTGCGGAATGCGAAAAGCAAAAATTAGAAAGAAAAATATAGAGGAAATATGGGGTTTCCATAATCCACAATCCGCATTGTGGAATGCAGAAAGAAGAAAGTGGAAGAGAAAATATAAAAAATATGGAATTTCTGCAATCTGCAATCTGCATTGCGGAAGCAAAAAATGAAGAAGGGTAATATCATAAAATAAATAAGTGATTTCTGCAATCCGCATTGCAGAAGCATAATGGAGGAAGAGAATTTTGTATGCAAAAGGACTATTGCAGAAACACTTAAGCCTAGGGAGGAATGTTAGAGGAATAAACATGGCCCATAACTTATGTAAAATAATTTTTTTATATATGCGTTTTAGTAGGTTATATGGGTATGTTACACAAATACATTTTGATAATAAGGTGGAAATATGTGATAAACCATCTATCAAGGGGCATGTCATTAATTCATGATTGTGTTGCATTATCCACGAATGCAACACCTTCAAAATGCTTAGATTTATGATTATAGCAAACAGATGAGCAGTGGATGCGACTACATAGTCATGGGGTTGCTAGATGTGTTTTGTTTATTTTTCATCTAGCTTTTTCATTTGTTCCAATATTCTAACTAATCATGGAAAATTATACAGGCTTGTTGGTGGTAATTGTTCATCTCGCTTTTGATTTTGTTTCAATATTATAACTAATTATTGACAATTATACAAGCTTGCGAGTGATGTTAATAATACTTGCTTCTCTTTGATTACTCGATAGTTAATTAGGTTTAACTAGCATGCATGGTTAAAAAAAAAGGTTATGTTCATCCTTGAATGTTGTAGAGCAGCATCATCTTGCCATGGTAGCCAAACAATGTCACTTTTTACTCAATTGGGGCTTATGGTTTAGTGTTGACCCTTTTGCTTCAACTATGCGAGTCTCGTGGAGGGAAACAAATCAATAAATGTAAGAGGTTTGCAAAGAAAAAATATAATTTAATGCTAAGGGCTGTGGGGACTAGTTTTCCATTAAACCTGCTTTTCTAACTTCTCACATATAAAGTAAATTAATATTTAATATAGATGACGGATAGGATGTGAACACATCTTTAAAATCATCAAATATCGTGATTATTTTAAATTGTCAATTGCTCATGCTAAAACCCAACAACTTATAATAAGAAGTTGTTTTCAATTTGGGGAAACAAAGTCAACCTATTTATTTGATATACAACTCACATACAAGATGAAGGACTAGTTTCTATATTTGGGAAAATCAATGTACAATTTTAGGTATGTTTTTTTTTACTCTTTCAAGAATTGTTATGTTGACATCAAATCTTATTTACTGTTATTATTAAAAATAAAGGTTATGTTGATATTAAAACTTATTTAATATTATTATTATAAATAAGAGTTAAATACAACTCATGATATTTTATAGAAATATAATGGGCTCATAGGGCTGCATACATGTCTCAAGAACCGTGGCCATGCCTCCATCTTTAACCATGGAGATGCCCCTTATTAAGGTAAAATAATGTTTCATTATACATTTTTGTTTTAAAATTTGTTTTTTCTTATATATCACTTTGTGTTATTTTGATACAAATTATATTTATCCTAGAAATTAAAGTTATTTGGGTTAGCATTTTTATTATGACTATTTCTTTAAATAAAGAAAATTGTATAGTTAAAATTTAAAGAAGAGAAAAAATTATAGTTGTGAAATTAGTATATAGCAAAATAAAATTGTGAAATTATCTAAAATTTGAGAGATATAAGTTTAGGTAAAATCTAAAATTAAAGTAACTAAAATTTGACACACATGTAAAACTAAGGGCATAAAAAAACACAAAACCTTCATCAAAATTTCTTTTGATACTAATTTTTTTTTTTAAAAGTGCTTATTTAGAGAAAGTGTTTTTTATCCTCAATACACATAGTCTTCAACCTATGGAGTTTTAGGGATTTTCCAACTCCTTGTTTCACAATGTAGCTCATAAGAATTCATTGTATAGCTTATAAGCATTTATTTCATCTTTCAATGATGATCACAAACAAAATTATAAAATGCATAATTTTTTATGATTGGATTTTGGCCTAATTATAATATATTCTATGTCTTTGAAGTCTTTATTTTTTAATTACAAAACTTGTTTAAAAAATAAATTCTAACTCCAATTCTTTTACTAAAATATTTATCTCTTTATCTAATTTTAAATTCTTGAACAATTTTCCATGGAAAATAGACTTAACCACATACGAAAAACTTTAATGTTTCTAGCAACTAGTTGGATATCACATTAGTCATAACTAACACTATTTTAAATTTACTAGATAATTATAAGAAAATTAAAAATTTGGATATATCATTCAATTTTAAAAATAACAAACTTCTTAGTTAATATAATTTATCATTTTAGGTCGATGTAGTTATTATAGTATGTCATTATTATGTAGTTGCTAGATTAGCTTCAGTGTAAACTATAGATTACTAAGCAACTATTATAGAATCACTAGAATGTAATGAGATGTATTTTGCGTATATACATTTTTAAACATATGTTTTTTTTAGTGTCATGAAATCACTCATAACACATTCTTAAATATGTGTTTTTTTTACTCCATTTATTTTTATTTATTTATTTATTAATTGATTAGCAATTACTTATACTCTCATGTAATTGGCTTAGGTAGAGGACATTGCCACTTAGTGGCTATTGTTTATGATAGTTAATGTATATATGTAAGTGGTATTTTGATTAAATAATAAATAAAAAGAAAATTTTGCATAAATATTGTAAAGGTTTGAAAAAAACTATTAGATTGTCTTGAATATTTACAAGAGAATAAGTTGAATGTGTCTCTTTCAAGTTTATTTATGATACGTAAGTGGTATTTTAATTAATAATAAATAAAAAAGAAAGACCTCTTAGATTGTTTCTAATATTTTAATTAAAATATTGTTTCTAGTTACTTATATCTTCAAGCAATTAGCTTAGGTAGAGGACATTGCCTTTTTAGATTGTCTCTAATATTTAATTAAAATATTGTCTCTAATTACTTATATCTTCATGTAATTAGTTTAGGTAGAGGACATTGTTACCTTGTGGCTCTTGTTTATGATAGTTAATATATATATGTAAATGATATTTTAATTAAATAATAAATAAATAAAAAACTTGCAGAAATATTCTAAAGGTTTGAAAAATACTATTAGATTTTCTCAAATATTTTCAAGAGAATAAGTAGAATGCCTCTCTTTCACTCTCTTTCACTTTTATTGATGATAATTAAAGTATATGTAAGTAGTATTTTAATTAAATAATAATAACAAAAGCAAGCTTCTTAGATTGTCTCTAAATAAGTTAGAATGTATCTCTTTCACGTTTTATGATAGTTTATATATATATATATATATATATATATATTATTTTAATTAAATAATAAATAAATAAAAAATCTTCTATATGAAAGAATTTCATCTTTACTAAGCATACAAGATAGGTTTAAGATAAATCAATATTAACATTTATAAAAGTAAAAGTAATATCAACTTACTCTTCCAAAGAATGTGTAAATTATTTAAAAGTGTGTAATATTTAATTTATTAAAAATTAAAATTATGTATTTATTTATAATATATAATTTATTAAAAATTAAAAAAATACAAGTAATTAAATATAGAAATTTTGATTATTGTTAAAATAATTATGATGATAATAGTAGTTATTAATATTTATTTTGAAACTAATTTTATTTATCTTATTTTAAAAATAATATTTGTACATTATAATAATACTTTTAAATAATTTTATTTATCTTATGTTAAAAATAATATTTATAGATTATAATAATATTTTTGAAAAAATGATATACATTTTTTTAATATAATTACATTAGGCTATATGTTCTAATCAATTTTGCATTTTTTTTTCCACAAATAATGATATATTTATCAATATCAAATTGATATGTGGTTAAGCTTTGATTTTAAAAATAAATTGTTATTATTATAATTATAAAAAATATTTCTCTTTAATAGTATGAAAATTTATGATGGAATATCTCATTTATTATAATATAATAATGTATATATCACTGTGTTATAACTAGCATCAATTCATTTTAAACTTGGATTTATAAAGCAAACACTGAGACAACAAAATTTACACCTTATGAATAATATATATAATTTTCATTAAAATGTATATTTCTTTTTAAATAATATGTTTTATTTTTTTTAATTTAGTATTATATTTTAAATTTTTATTATTAAAATATATCACATTTACATAATGTTAAATGACCATATCTCCTTCATAATAAATTGTAAAGCATATTACTATTTCAATACAATGATTAAAAATATTAAAAATATATCATAAAAACATAATAATCTGGTTAAAAAAATTCTTATCAATGCATTTCACAACCCATGATTGACAAATAAAATATATCGGAAACGTCGCTCGACAGTCGAATCGACGAACAGGCAGGTCCTCCCCTCTCATAGAAATGACATTAATTTATTGTTTAATGAGAGCTTTAATGGAGAATGCATGCGATTACAACTCTCTAATTTTGTCATATCTATTTAGCTGCTTACCGGAAGAGACATCCAACTTAAATTTAAATTATAAATGTGTCAAAAGTATAATATTTTAAAATCATAATTAATTGGAAGATAAATGGGTCTTCAACATGGCAAGTTGCATCCTTGTTTAGAGGAGCATATGGAAAGGAAGCCCAAAGTATCTTTCCTAATCTTTATCTAAACAAACATATGCAAGTCCCATTCAAATGATAATGGATCTAATTCTTAGTTAGAATTCCATTGGCTATTTATATTGCATATCCTTTCCATGTTGGTTTGATGACACTAACACACATGACAATTTTTGTTTACTCACATTTGTATTCTAAATCAACTCACAATTTTTGTTTACTCACATTTGTATTCTAAATCAACTAATGGTTGAAAGTTTTGGGACAAATTTAAGGTAATTACTACTAGTTGTTATTATAAACTTTAAATGGTAAATTAATGCGTAGCAAGAAACTTATAATGAGCAATGATATAGAAGTCACCTAAAGCAGAGATTTGATTTTAAATGAGGTAAATGCTATTTACTTACTTTTATTTTGTGATCATTAATAGTGATTTAAAAACTAAATAATTTTTTAGAAACATTTTTTGTATAAATAATAAATGTAATACTTAAAGTAATACTTATAAATAAAATTTAATTACAGTGAAAAACATGTAAATGAGTAGTTATGAGCAGCCTTGCTGTGAAATGATAGAATTTTTATTAATGTTAATGACTGGACTTTTTCTCATCCATAGAGGGTTAAGTGGCCAAATAGAGATGGAAAAAAGATGAACTATAAGGTTCTCAGACTAGTGTACAAGTATTAGGCTTAAGTAATTTTATGAGAGCGATTAGGTTCTGTGTGGTTATGTGTGAGTAGTTAAGCTCAACGAAACTCTAGAGTCATGAGACTCCATGAAACATAGCTTATAGGCTTTCAGAGCTTTCAAGATTTGGCAGTAATTTTCCCTTGGTATTTGGTGGTACTTGCAAAGAAAAGAATAACTATTTTAAATATAAGTTCTAGGTAAGGGGGCAGATTCTTTCAGGTCAGTGGTGACTTCAAGATCTCAAGGCCAAGTGGAGTGTGGCTGCTCAAAACCCATTTCTAGTGTTAATTCCATATAAGTTTTACTAATTGTTTTGGTAATGAGTTTGTTAGAAACTATCATGTGATGAAGTTTAAATCGGACTAAAGATTACATTTAATTAATTGTAATGTATTTATTTTAATATTCTATTAGTAGTTAAAGGGTGGAATTAAATTAGATGCTACACATAACCTAGTCTCATTAATTATTTTTAGATAGAAATATTTACTTGTAAACTATGTGAAATGTGTTCCTAATAATCTTGTTATTAAAGAGTTAATAGTGTGTTCTTCGAGTAGTATTAAAGTAATGTTCATGCATGAGATGAAACAGAGTAAAAGTTCTTCAATAAATATTATTCACTTAGTAAGTCGTTGGGAGATGTTGTGACCTAGTGGCCAACGAAACCAAAGGATGGGAATAACATCTGATGAGAACATAACCAAACAGGTTGTGGTAACATGTTGCTAAAGATAACAAAGATCTGTGTGTCAAACTAATATTATAGTTGTATCTACAATAAAACTAGGTTAATATTCCTCACAGGTAAGAGATGTCTTATTCTCAATATTGTTAATAGAAAGATAGTTTAATAATTGTAAAGGATTTGTATGCAAGCATTTCGAACTCAAGCTTCATTCTTATATACAACTCGATGGAACGAAAAAAAAGGGTTTCCCATTCAATATTTGAACCTTAAATAGGTCTTGTAGAGAGAATATAGCTCCACCTTACCTTGGGAAAACATATATAGACTATACATAGATCAAACATATCAAAATACTACCTAAGATAGTCATTGGATAAGGTTTTGAATATATTCACAAATTCTAAGAACACAATGTTATAATCCAACCCTAATGGCTAAGTAGACTACTCTATAACTATGTAAAGTTGAGATAAGATTCTAAGTTAATTAAATAGAAACAATACAAAATTCATTAATATGACTACGCACTTAAACATGTGCACTGAGAATTCATCTTGTTGAGCAATATCTTATCATGTTCATGCATAAAGGGGGGTTTTAATTGTGAAAAATAAGGTTAATACATTGTAGGTATTAGGGGCCAGGGAATACGGTATGGGGGTTTATAGGTATAGGGGGGTATAAAAAGGGGTTTCTTGTAAAAGTAATGAATATATTTTAAAATAAGGGTTTTTTAATTGAAAATAGGTATTGGGAGGGGGACTCAATAAAAATATTTTTTTAAGTAATTATCAATATCTAGTGGAATTAGGGGTACTCTTTAATATCCCATGAATGAAGGCGCTATGACGTGGTTTCACTAAGTGAAGACTCCGTGAGCATGTATTAACATTCATGTTTAGGATCATAAACTGCAAAACAAGAACAAGTTATAATAGTATAACTCACAAAGTTAATAGTTGTTTCCAAATCAGAACTAAACATTGAGTAAGGAGTCTCACTTAATATTCATATCAAAAAAACTATATTTGTTTACTAGCAATTAGTTTGGATACTAAGTCGTGACCAAACTACCTTTAATATCTCAACCTCAATTAGAGAAAGGGTTTACTGCTCGACAAGATTTTTTGAAAAAGGAAAAGAAATGCATTGAGTTACACCATTCATCACCATAGTATTTCTACAGGGAGCTTGGTCGAGCTATAAGATAGCAAACCAAATAAAGTAGAAAAAAACTGGAACTAAAATGCTTCTACAAGATAGATGTTGGAATAAGGGTTATAAACCCTAGAACCATAATTTTGTTGTAACTTGAACAAAGAGTCAAGCTCAAAGGGTCCATCTTGAATAATTAGACTATGAACAGTCGTGTGTAAAACTCTGCACAAATGTGTTTTAAAATACATTCAATCTTTAATACATATCCTATTAGACTAAAATTTCTTCAAAACCCTAAACATAATTATGGACAAAGTCCTGTGAGAAAAAGCACACAAAAAACGAGGGGTTCTTATAAGGCCCTCAACTAAACTGAATGGCTAACATCAAACCCACCATGTAATGGTAAAAGGGAAGCTTAAGAAAAGTATTGAGGAATTTTAACCATGGCCATAGTTGACCCACCATACACAGAAAGAACATATGTTGGTCAAGAAATACCGTTTACGCGGTGAAATTCAAGCGATAGGTAAATCGTTCCCTGAATCCATAACCTATTGATGTTTGATACCTGCAATAAAAGGAGAATTGTGTGTTATTTTTTAGTAGGTGACGGAACTTGAATTTACATAATAAGATCATAAAGAAAACAATTGTTGAATCACAGCAATGTACCATGGAAATCCTGAATCCAACCAGGAAAGCATCTACCTTTGAACTTGTAGACTGAAGCCAAGGAAAGGAGGAATGGAATCTCTCTTGAGGTAAACACCAAGTATGGCCACTGCAGAAGGGAATGAGGAGGATCCTTGGAAAGGATCCACAGGGAAGAGTTACCCCAACCTGAGTAAAATGTAAAGAAAAACCCTCAAAGGAATCTTGTGTGGTAAGTTGACTTAAAAGGTTTTTCAGTGGTGACTGATGTGGAAGCAACAAAATCCATATGATTATTAAACATGGTACATTGTAATAAAGACTTTGGATTAACCATGGTTTGATATTGTTCACCGTGGTCATTGAATTGAGGTACAAGGTATTTATACATAAACTTAATACAACCATCATGGCATTTAATTAGTACCTTTGGATTGAATATAAGAGTATGGGTAATGTTGTGTAGTTGTGGAGAGTTCATATTACACCTTGAAATCATAACAATTTAAATACGTGTATATAATTGTATAAGCTACTAGTAAAAGGAACCCAAACTTATCTTATAACCTTTGTTGAAGGTGCTTTGTACCAAGAAGTAAGGTCCAACTGCAAACTTTAGTCTAAGAAAGCGTGTATTCCTAAAACAAATTGATGTCTTCCTTAGTCTAGCGAATCAGTTATATGTTTACAAATATTTTTTTGGTGATTTTGATGGTAATGTTATGAATGGTATCATAGTTGCAAGTTGCAACACTTGGACTTAATGGTCTCACTGACATATAATAAATTCCTTTTGTTTGCATAGTTAAAAGTAAAATTGACAAACTTTAAAGTTTGTATATATAAAAAAAAAGCATCGTCAAGACTTAGAAAAGAAGATGATAGAAGAAAGGAAGCACCTAGGTGATATGCATGTGATAGAGGACGAAGGCATCTATGTAGAATTAGAGAAAAAGAGACAAGCAAGTGTACAATCCGAAATGCTTGAGACTATGAGAAGTCTTAAGGAAAATTTAAAAAGTATGAAAGATGACAATGCAAAACTTCTTAGTATAAACAAGAGGAGTTAAAACAAACTCTTATTAAGAGGTTTAGCAAATAAAATAGGGGAAAAACATAATTGACATAATTCTTGTAGCATGGATAAAAAAGACATGTTGTAACACCAAATTTGAGTGTTATGGGAAAATCTGTAGCTAGATGTTAAAGAAGAGAATTCATCTTCAACAATAAATATATAAATGAATGTCGAATAAAATAGATGATGGATTAAATTAAAATGTCGTGTCTTTTGTATTAGCCATTGTGTATTTTCATTGAAAAAGGTCACATCTTTTCATTTAATTAATTAATAATTATTCATGATACATTCATTTTATTATTATTGTTATTATTATTATTAGTTAGCTAGTTATGTAACATTTCCCTTCCCTTAAGGGAAAATTTGTCCTCCAAGTTGAGAGTGTTGTTTCCATCTTAATATGGATTGTGTTTCAAGTATTGACTCAAACACTCCAATCTTGGATTGATTTCGTTTTATGGATGTGATTTTGGAACTTGAGTTGTAATCCTTTCTACTTAACTACTGAGTTTTTAAAACAATATAACTTGCACTTTTTTTTTCCATGTCTCCTTTTGGATTCCAGTTATGAGCAATTATGGATCTTCTTTGCTTCCAATTTTTGCACTGGTTCTAGATTGTTTGGTCACATCATTTACATCTTAAACTTGAGTTATTGGTTCAGAATAGACAGGTGGCTCAGAAACAAGATATACTTTTGTTGTATCTTCTACAATATTTTTCTTAGTTACACCATTGTGAGGTTGTTCAATTTCTAATCCATTTTGACTAACTAATCCTTGCAGAACTTCCATCTACTACTTGTCATTATTCTGTACCTCATTTTCTGATCCCTTTTGAGTAATTGAGCCTTGTGGAGCTTCCCTATACTACTTGTCATTATTGTGTACTAGCTCCTTCACAACTATTATGGACGAGGCCATCTGCTTACTCAAAGTACTTTTTTGTTTAGGAGGATTACTAGATCTATAATTTTCCAACCAATTTATGATAAAGTCTATCTCGTTCTTCATCATTGCCTCCAATTTATTGAACTGGTTTTTAAATTTAGTCATCAATGTTCTAGTATATGGAGTCATATAATTTGAGGCCATTTCATATCTTATGAAAAATAAAAATAAAAATAATTATAACAGTAGTTATTAAATAATAATATTTTTATATTTTATAGATTTTTATTACAATGTCTCACACTTTGGAACAAAATGCATGTGGTTTTATAAACCACGTGTGTTTTTACTTCTTTGTTCAAATGTTTTTTTTTTCACGAGTATTTCTTGCTTTCTTCTCTTTTTAGGAAAACCACTGGTGGTTTTCTTTTAAGTCCATGTGTCATCTCTGATAACAATGTAACATCAAATCCGATTGTTATGGGAAAATCCATATCCGGATGTTAAAGAAGAGAATCCATCTTTAGTAATAAATATATAAATGAATGTTGAATAAATAGATGATAGATTACATTAGAATATCTTGGTTTTTATATTAACTATCATGCTTTTTCATTGAAAAGGTCACATCTCTTCATTTAATTAATTATTAATTATTAATTATTATTATTATTTTTTATGTAACATTATGTAATTTTTCTAGCCCGATATGTAAGACAATATAGTTACTTCTCTATAGAATTTGATGGATGTTATCACAATAGGAAGTATCAGAATGACATAGTTTTTGGTGGTACTTTGTTAGACTCAATGACTGTATGGTCTTATATGATGTTATATAACTCTGTTTGTTGAGGAGTTTTCCTCCCCCTTTTAACAAAAAACACTACTTATTTCTCTCTCTCACACACACACGCACCCCCCCCTACACACATATATATAATCCCATACCATGATGTGTAAGATATAGGGTTAGTAAAAATGGATTGGGCTAAAGTTTTATGACTCATAAGGATAGTATGTGTGTAATGAACCAATGCTACATTAATATAACCATAGTCTCAGACATGCTAGTCATGAAATCCATGCTCAGTATATGAATTATGCAAATGGTCAAGATAAGAGTGTAAATATACTAAGAGAACTAGATAGGATGAAACAAATCAAGAATATGCATAACAAAGAGACAATACAAGTGGTATAGTGAGTAAGTAGTGTTAAGTTAACATGTTCTGAGAGGAACTATTAGACATGAGTGTTCCTAACATAGAGCCCATAAATTATATATAATGCTAATCTAAGCATCCAAATAAATATTATGTTAAAGAATAGTTGTAGTCACAAGATAACTAAGTGATAAAAGAATAGACCATTAACAAGTCCTAGGCATGCATAATATTCTTTTTTAGATAATTATTTTGATAGATGTTACACATGGTTAGGGCCAAAAACCTAGCCGGTAGGCCTTAAGAAATATTTTAGGCATTTAGGATAAGAGTAATGTGTTAAAAAATGAAAAAAATCCTTCAATAAGGTATCCTTGTCCTAAGAATGGGGGCATTTTCACCACTAAGTATGGGTCTTGGGTCATTGGACATTATAAAAAGAAATATCTCAGTATGGATGTTTCTATAGTGCTCAACCATAGCGTTAAGAATTATGGAATGTCATTATGTAAAGGTTTAGAAAGACCAAGTGTCTTTCTAAACCTTTACATAGTGACATTCTTGAATTATTAAGACTAAGGGGAAATATATCGAGCCTTAGGTAAGGAAGGATAATTATTGGTATAAGACCTAAAAGAATCTTCAATGCATCTAGGGACAAGAACAATGTCTCAAAAAAGAACATATGAACTCTTAAAGGTACCATTGGCTTATCATTGAGGATATCAAGGATAACTATAGGTATGGGTCTTAAGTCCCTAAACATGGTTGGTGGAGTAAAGTTAATCCCTATGTTGTAAAAGAAGATTATTATCATCCAAACACCAAAATTACACCTCAAAGCATTACATATGGCCTCTTGAAGTTATATTTGGATTTTAATGGGGATACATACACAATTAGGAGTTTCTAGCACTAGTTGTTGGTTTAAGGGAACTAGACATTATAGAGGGAGAAAACCTATGTCTTAGGCTATAACGGAAGCTTCCAGACATCCAAGGTCATGAACTATGCCTCAAATCACCCCACATAATTTATTAAGGGTATCATTGGTCTCCAAGTTGTGGTATTCGTACTATTAGGAGGCTGTGAGCACCATCTATGTGTTTAAGAGCCTTAGAGATGGCCAAGGGGGAAAACATGGATTATAGATTGTATGTGTGTTTTGTAATCTATGAATTACAAATTGTACATGTGATTTCTAAGGCTAGGGATACTTGCACGATGCCTGTACTTGGACCGCATGTTAAGTAAGTTCATAGGTTTAGAGTTTTCCATTTACCTATTTCTTATAAACACGAGCATGTTATTGATTTCTATAACATGACTAGGTTTTGTAGAAATTTTATTGCATCTAAAAGATACACAAACTTCATGTAGTTACCCCTCTCCTGCGACCTTGTACACATAAAAGGGGGCAAAAAGGGTTGAAGGGAGCGACACCACCCCCTTCAACATCAATTTTCCTCCCTTTACGTGTAAAATGGGGTGGGAGAGGGACATCTAAAGGAGAGACACCAATTATGGGGAAGGGCCATATAAAGGAGGGTCTCGATTCTAGAATAATTCCCACATGCCCACACCCCTCACATGTAAGGGGTAAAAAATACACTTTTAAAATTTAAATTTTTTTTTATCTTCAACCTTTTAAAACATAGTTATTTTAAAAACATTCTTAAATTTTAACATTTTTCTTTAATTATTTTTTTTAGGATTTTAAAGCTTTTTTTGTTTGTTATATATTTCATTAAAAATGTTTTATTTTTAGAATTTTAAATTGTTTCTTGCTAAGAACTTAATGTTTTTTTAGTTTAATTTGTAGTTTTAATTTATTTTTAAATTGATTTTCTAGGTCGTGGTTTCTTCGGTAGATTCAAAAAGCTTGTGATTATAACACAATACGAGAAAGAGTTTATATCTGTAACACACTTTTTCAAATCTATTGAGGTTGGCTATTAAGGTCATAGTTTCAAAATAGTTGTAATTCTCGCCACAAAAAATGGGGATGTTAACCCTAAAAAACATTTTTATCAATAGCAACAATTTTATATTTATTGAGGTTGGCTATTAAGGTCATAATTTCAAAATAGTTGTAATTCTAGCCTCAAAAAATGGAGGTGTCATTGTAGCAGCACTATTTTAACCCTCAAAAAAAAGTTTTTATGAATAGCAACAATTTTATATTTTTTGTCGTGTTCATCTTGGTTGACTTATGTCAGCTTGTCATATTCTTTAATGGTTATTTTAGATTGCAAATTCCTTAAGAGTTATGTAGGATTGTAACATTTGTCAATAATTACATCTTATTAAAACATTTATCTTGATTGATTTGTATACAATTATTACTTTTCTAAATAGTTGTATTACATTTTTAACATAATTATTATTTATTAAAATAATAATAAAAACTTCTATATATTTAAAATATAAATAAATATGTTCCATATAATTACTCAAAAATATAGTCCATACACATGCCATTGAAATAAATAAATAATCTATACAGATTTTTTTTTAAAAGCCATTTGTTTTTTCTCCGGAATGTTATGTACATTTAACATACAAATAAACATATTCTATATAATTAGAATAAATATTAATTCATACACATGCCATTGATATAAATAAATAATCTATACAAAAAACTTGTCTTTTCCCTTAAATGTTATAAATAATTTTAATCGTTGACTCACTCACTTATGAAATTTTTAAAACAAATATATTAAACTATGATAAATGTAATATAAACTAAGTAGAATTAAGCAAACATTTGCAATAACTTCTAATCTTAAGGAAATCTCCTTCTTGGCTTTTCACTGATCGGACTACTTGGTTTGCTTAAGCTGTCACATCCGACATTGAGGGTTGTCTGATCGGTGCAAATGGTCAGGTAGAAAGCTAAAACCCTTATAATGCATAATGTTTTCACAATAAAGACTAATTCTTATTTTAATATTAAACATATAATTATAATAATAACATACTCTAGTATGTTTCAAAATGCATTAACGTATCATACACTACACCTCTTTAAGAGACTCATTAGAGATTTGGCATGGATAGATATCGATAACGATCCATAATACATTAATAATAATTATAATAACAAAGAAGCCGCATGGAAAATCTCCTCGTCCCGAAACCAGACAAATTAGCAATCAGATAAAAGACTTCATCTACAATTAAACTAAATACAGATTCCAATGTGCAGACCCTTTCTGAAAATATAATTTTAAGCTATTGGGCCGCACATGTTTAAACTTTTTTAGCTAGTTGAACACTTCCACGCCTCTTCTGCATAATAATTCATTTGGCTCGTCATAATAATTTATGCATCGCCGACTATATTTATGCAATTTTCTTGCTGTCTCACACAGCTGGCTTGGATTGACTTGACGCCTCTTGAATCAGAGAGTCGAATCTCTCTGCTTCTCCAACTATAAGAAGCCCGCAGTCCCACCCAACTCTCCTCACGTTCAATTCTAATATTGCATTCTCGTCTGGTGCGGGCAGCTAAGTTTTCTAATCATGAAGACTGTCGCATACATTGCTCTTATCATATTGTATCTTATGAACAGCACTGTGCATGGGCAGCTAAGCTCAACGTTTTATGACAATTCGTGCCCAAACTTGCAGACCATAGTGAAAGCCGCAGTACAGACAGCGGTCGAAACCGAGGCACGGATGGGGGCGTCCTTGCTGCGCCTTCACTTCCACGACTGCTTCGTCAATGTAAGAATGCAAATCAAGAAATGCATTTAGTTGATTCATTGTTTTTACTTAAATTCATCTTTGTTTATTTGTAGTTGGTTCATTGTTTTTACTTAAATTCATCTTTGTTTATTTGTGAGGTGAGGTGTAGATTAGTTGGTTTATGAGGGATTTTAGTTATTTGTTTATTTATGTAGTGTAGATTGGTTGAGTGATTTCAGTTATTTGTTTATCTATGTGGTGTAGATTAGTTAGTTTGTGTGGGATTTTAGTTTTTATGACGAGGTTTAATAAAAAAATTTAAAGAGAATAAAGATGGTATTCAATATTTTTGGGCCGTGTAGCATTAATGTGCAGCAGTAATGTTATTATTGTGTGTTGTGGGTCTAATGGTTGAGATCAAGTGTTTTCTTTTAGGAGATTACAGGTTCAAATCCAAATCTAAAGGAATAGAGTTAGGGGTAGTGTATGTGTAACTCTGTAGACTTTAGCAGTTAAAGCACCAAATTGATGAATACCTAGCCCAAATGCTAAGGCTACAAAGATACCCACAGTAATTAGATTGAAAAATGAATCAAATCCAACTAACTATTGATATCCCATCCAGCAAACCCTAAGAGTGAATACCGAAAGAATTTGAGGATGAGAGTCGCCATTATGCCATTATTCCACGGGATGTTCCATGACTGACCCGGCCCGAGTGAGGATAAATTCCGGCCCTTTTGGTCCCAACCTCATGAAGAATTTTGGTTTCGGTTTTCTGCAGGGTTGCGGCCCGAGTGAGGATAAATTCCGGCCCTTTTGGTCCCAGCCTCATGAAGAATTTTGGTTTCGGTTTTCTGCAGGGTTGCGATGGCTCGGTACTGTTGGACGATAACGCCACGTTCACGGGAGAAAAGACTGCATTCCCAAATAACAATTCCCTGAGAGGATTCGACGTAATAGACAACATCAAATCTGCAGTGGAGGCAAACTGCAGTGGAATCGTATCGTGTGCAGATATTCTTGCCATTGCTGCTCGCGATTCAGTAGTCCAAGTATTAATTCGTCTATTCTCTTCTCGATTTCTTTAACAAATGGTAAATACAACATCTCATAATCAAATAACGTTGTTCTGTTCGCTCGTGTGCTAGCTGAAAGGCCAAACATGGACGGTTCTACTGGGAAGGAGAGACTCCACGACTGCGAGTTTAAGCGCTGCAAACACCAACCTTCCAGCGCCAACTTCCAATCTGAGCGCACTGATGACATCTTTTCAAAATCAAGGTCTTTCTACCACGGACCTCGTTACACTCTCAGGTATAAAATCATTCATTCTCCAGCCTCCTGTACTTAATTTAAACCATAATGCGTATCATCTAATGAATGTTTTTGTCATTTAACAATAATTGTTATTCATATACAGGTGCTCATACAATCGGTCAAGCGCGGTGCACCGTATTCAGAGCTCACATCTACAACGATACCAACATTAACGCTACCTTCGCTACGTCTGTGCAGGCAAGCTGCCCAAGCGTTGGTGGCGACGACAACCTGTCGCCCTTAGATGTGAGCACCCCTACCACATTTGACCAGAACTATTACAGTGATTTGACAAGCAATGAGGGACTTCTCCACTCCGACCAGGAACTGTTTAATGGAGGTTCTACAGATTCTCTGGTTACTACCTACAGTACCGATCAAAGCACTTTCTTTACGGCCTTCGCAACTTCCATGATCAATATGGGTAATCTCAATCCCCTAACAGGCACCAACGGAGAAATTCGTTTGAACTGCAGGAAAGCTAATTAATGGCTCAGAAAATTGGATTCTATGTTCCTTCGCAACAAGCTGATTGGTAAAGTAATAAACTAAAATTAACGTCTCAGAAAATTGTATGCTCCATACTTTTCGGATCGTGTTTCCTTTGTCACAAGTTGGTTGGCAAAGCTGTAAACTAAACTTTGCTCATATTATATTCCCAGTGACAGAAAGACACGTTACATGGTGAAAATAAATGTAGAAGTATTCTACAGGTTTGAAAAAAACTATTCGATTGTCTTGAATATTAATAAGAGATTAAGTTGAATCTTGATTCGATTGTCTTGAATATTTATAAGAGAATAAGTTGAATCTTGAATATTTTGTCCATTTCAGTTTTCATTAATGTATACATGGTAACTTAATAAAATTGAATTTGATATTTATGAATATCTATAATAATATTCTATGTGTTTTGGATGGAAGAACTATCTGTTTACTAACTGATAGTTCTTTTATCGAACATTAGGTTTGGTGTATATATATTATTGTAAATTTATTTGAAAAAGGATTTACTTGAAGTTTAGAAGGATAGAATTTCTTTTTTAAAATATAAATGTTGAAAAAACATTTTCATTTATCTAATTTTAATTTATGTAATTTTATATATGTAATTTTTTTTAAGATCTAATTAATAATAAAATTAGATCTGACAGTTCGATAAACAGAATAGTGATCGTCCTTAAAACTTCCGAAGGGATGCTCTGAATGTCGGTGTTCTATCTAAGTATTTAATGGAGAAAGCATGCGAGATGTTATGCTTACAGCTCTGTAATTTTGTCATATCTATTTCGCCGCGTACCGCAAACAACTCCCATCTTAAATTTAAATTATAACTGTGTCAAAAGTATAATATTTTAAATCATAATTAATTGGAAGATAAATTGGCCTTCAACATGGCACGTTTATTCGTCACTGAAATAATATGCATCCTTCTTTATATGAGAATAAACAAACATATCTTCCCTCATCTAATTTATCTCAACAAACATATGCAAGTCCCAGAATCTTCTTTTCAAATCATAATGGATCCAATTCTTCGTTAGAATTGCATTTGCTATTTATATGGCATTTCTTTAATTTTTATTTGTTATTACTATAAACTTTAGTGGTCAATGGCTGGCCAGAAAATTATAACAAGTAACAAGGTAGCGAAGTCCAAACATAGAAGATACTTTAAAAAAAAATTGCTGGCCAGAAAATTATAACAATAACAAAGTAGAGAAGTCAAAACAAAAAATTATAACAATAACAAAGTAGAGAAGTCGAAACAAAGAGGATACCCAAAAAATTGAACTTAAATGCTAAACTTACCTCCTCAATATTAATATTTATTTAAGAATTAAAAAAAATCTTTGCAGTAATAATAAAAATTTATTATTTTCTATATAATAAAAATTTACTAATATTGGTGAATTCGACTTTTAATTGCCATCAGATTTAGATGTTATTGTTAGTTTTTTTTTCTATTTTCATGATTGGATAATCCATGTACAAATTTATTCATCTCAAAGCTCAAATCTATTTTCTTTGATGAGCTAATTAAATTTTTAAAAATGCTTCCAATTCTTTATATATATTTTATTTATATACTTAATTTATTTTACAATCTTAATTTATATATTTTATTTATTTATTTATATATTTTATTTATTTTATGTATTTATATATTTTATTTATTTATTTATTTATGTATTTAATTTATTTTACAATCTTAATTTATATATTTTATTTATTTTACAATCTTTAAGCAACTTAAGAAGAGGCATAGTAAGCTAAAGATATTCCCTAGCACTGAGGACCACAAAGAAAGAGAAGTGTTATTCATTATTTATTCCAAGTATTGATTAGTATCATGTGTATCAAGTTATGAAATTTGGTTAACAAATTTGAAGGCACTTCTAACACATTTGATGCACCTATTTCCCTTCCTTTGCAAATTAAAATATCTTCTCATAGTTGAATGGACCAGAAAATCACTTTGAATACTTTTATTGATTCAAAATAAGCATTTCAAAATTGGCAAGTCACAAGCATGAACTATCAGAGGAAGAATCTTAAGCACTTGTTGCTTGAGTGAATTAAATAAGATTTTCACTACATAAATGAATTTACAAATTTCTATATTATCGACCTATGGAAACTATACTATCATCCCAAGCTTGAAAGCATTAATTTTTTTTTCAATAAATCAAACATTTCCTAAAGTCAACTTTGACACATGAACTATGATATGTAGTAAATGAGGAATACCTATAAAAAATGACTTGTTGATTTGGTGATGACTTGGAGGAAAGAATGATAGGTCCCTTCATTATATTGTTCTCCACTAGAGTAATTAAGTATCTAATACAAATTAGTGCATAATTAATGAAAAATGAGTATTCTTGCTCAATGATACAAGTGACCTAAATGGAGACTAATATTGTTACATTTGCGGAACCTCTTTGATCCATTTAGGCTTATTGTCTTCACCTTCGGTAGGGTTTCCCATTATTTGAAAAAAATATGAGTACAACAAAATATCTAACGCATTGTGATTAGAAGATACATAACCCTTCAAATATGTCCAACGTAACACATTGATTGGTTGCATAGTGCACTTAAACATAAACATGAATTTCCACATGTCTTTCATTGGAAAAGGGTAGCTTTTCATCAACCTACTTTCTATCTTCCCTCCTTTAGGGATCTTAAGGAATTATTTCCACTACATATGATACATGATGCAATAGTAAGAGGAA
>LPNX010902592.1:98134-112854 GCA_001517045.1 Pseudotsuga menziesii | reverse complement strand
TATTATTTTATTATTTTAACCATTATTTTATTATTTTAACTATTATTTTATTATTTTCCTTAGGAGGCCCATTTTAGACCCCAAAATTCCTCTAATGTTGCAGTAAATTTTGTTGGAGATAAGATCATTTCTTCATACTCATGCTCAATCAAATTTCCCTTTTCAGATTGACGTAGTTAATATTTTGATGCAGTAAGGCTCAAGGTCGACTCAGTAAGTTCAAGTTCAATTTAGGAGATGAGGTGACCCATACCTGTCACATCCCCACCCATTAATACAACTAATGGAGGGGGACATGAACGATTTATGGGATTTAAAAATTTTCTCCCATGGCCATATTATGAAATTCAAAACCATTTAAATGCATGTGCACATGCATAGTAAAGAAAACAAAGAAGAAAATAAATTCTTTCCACACACACCTCATGCATATATACCAACATATTCATAATAGGCACAGTAATAATAATCACACACATTCAAATAAAACATCAATTTAACAAGGAAACACTTATCTTTTCAATGAAATTTCCCAAGAAACTCACGATGGAAAAACAACGTTCCACCCAATCGTAGGCACTCTATCCAGCACTTTATCTCTCTACTGAGAGCCTACCCTTGAGCTGAGATATGTATCCGCTAAGGAGGTCATACATAGGTTAACTCACAGTGATAGGAACACATACTCATGCTAGAAATCACACCACTAGGTTTTTCAAGCATGCAAAGAGACAAGAAGGAGATCGCTAAGAAACTGAGCTCAACCATAAATCTACATGCATCTCAATTGGCTTTAGCCACCCTTGACACACACATAACCTACCACACTCAATACAAAGAAGGTCCCCTTCTTTGCTACACAATCTCTTAGGCACCCCTTCCCTTTAGTGATATTCAGGGTGGGCATAGAAAGGCCCAAGCTACTAAACTTTTAGACATCTCTTTCCTTTACTAGGTTTATCAAGCCATTCAAACCTATGGTCTCTCTCTAAATTTATATTTCTCTTTGATTTTTTTATTCCTGTCCACACTCAATTTCAGCCACGAAATTCAATTTCCACACTCCCAAATCTAGGCTTTCCCATGCATTTTTGGGTCTTTTACACTCTCGAATTTTCCCCACAATTTATGCCTATGGATCCTTGAATGGAATTCACAACCCACATGAATTTATGGGTATTTTTAGTACTCCAAAACATGGTTTTTTCATTGCTTATGATTTCTGTTATTTCCACTACTGGGAATACATAGATTCCTAAAAATCACCTTCTGGTTGCTCAACAATGGAATAGGAATGAATATAAATGAATCCCCGTGAGGGAAATTTACTTTTGGGTGCCAAAAACTAATCCCATACTCATGAATAGAATTTTTTTGGCTCTTCCCATTCTCCATTAAATTCTTGAGTGGTTTTATCAGCTACCTCCTTATAACAAAAATAAAGATCAACAAGGAAGTTCACTTGGGTAGTTTAATACCATTTAAGGCACATGAGTTCTCAATATTACACTTAGAAACAAAGGATTTAATCCCACACACACCTCTCCTCTCCCTAATGGATAAACAAAACCCATCATTTTAGTTTCCTTCATAGCTAGCTCTTAGAATTTTACTTGCATTATAATATTTACATGATTTTATATTTTTCCATGGCTTACTAGCACATTTACAACAATATAAAATACTTTCCTTTATAAGCTATACATTCACTAACGGAGCCTTGGCCTTGAGCTCCACACTAGGAACCATACATCATATATTCCCAATATTTACACACCAAGCCTATAATTCCAAGGGTGAAAATGGGGATATTAAAATACTCACATTGAAGAAGTTTTGCAATCAAGATTAATGACACCAAGTTTAGTCTTGTTAACATTTATGTATTCACCTATCGTATTAATTACCAATGGGTGGATCCCACATCAAAAATTTATCCCATAATCAAATGTGCGGAGTTTTGGAACTGCCAAAAACAAAAACCTAATAAGTCTATCAAGACTGCCAATATCTGAAACCGCAAGAGTCCGATGTCCAAAGATATAACAAGTTGGAAAGTGGCAAAAATTAAATGTGTATTGTAGAGCTCTCATCATAAGTTTTTCTAATGATAGAAATGGATAGAGTTTTCAAAGTTTCAAAATTCTAAACCCAATACTATATCCAGAGTGTTATAATATTGGAGGTGTCAAAAAGTATGTCTGAGAGAAATCTTGATGGAGCAAGTCCAATATTTTGTCAAGCCTAATGTATTGAAGATGTTCAGCTAATTCATCATGAAGAATCTTGAGAGTGTAGCAGAGTAAACCTCAAAGAGGAAGAGGAGAAATGTAATGTCCCGAATTTTGGACCTACCATTTATAGGCATGAGCCTATTAATCATGATGATTATATTGATGTTTTATTTTATATGGGGTCAAATACCCCATTGCATATGAACATGATGATTTGTTTTGTATATTGGGCGTAAGCCAATTGTTGATGATACATATGGATATATATGTTGGTTGTGTTGGGCATGGACCCTGAAGCACATGATCGATGAGATGTTTTGTGTTGAATGAGAGGCTCTGGAGCACATAAGTACTTACATTTGTGTTGAGCATAAAGCTCTAGAACACATGAAAATATAATTGGAAATGTTGGGCATAAGCTCTGGAGCATTTCATGTTGATGTTGAGCATAAGCTCTGGAGCATCGGATATTTTCCCATTGTATCCCTAGGTGTATCATACAAGTACATCCTAGCATTTAGTGTTGAGCGAAAGCTCTGGAATTGCACTATGTTTGTAACTCCCTTCTATAGCCATTGAGTATGGGCTATGGTAAGCTCTAGGGGTTACTAAAAGAATTTAATAATTTCCGAGCGAAAACGGCTCGAGAAAAATATTGATCATCTTCATACTTATTTATAAGTGATTAAATGAAATTTTGAATTTCTATATTCTCATCAAAGTACTGAAGAGATACCATGTTATATGAGGGAAATCCAACATACAAGGATGTTTAGAGTTTCCTAGCCTAGTAGACCTAAACCATATACCTACTTGACCTTCATAAAGAAGTGTCGTTAAGTCTAGGGATCATGATACATGATGCCTGAAGACAAATGCTAACAAGTATTTTAATACTATGTAATTTATACATAGTATGTATAAATAATTAATTATAATTAATTATATAATTTAATAAAGAAAGAAGAGAAGCTCAACGAATTACTAATTATTATTAAAGGATTTATAAATAGTGAAATATCTATGAAAGATTTACTAGGAACTAGTTAAAAGTTCCTAGGTTAAGAATTGAAAATTAGCCCAGTAACTTAAAAAGGGTTAAATCAAGAAATCAAGGATTTCTTGATTTAATTGCCCGTTTGACTGAAAAGTTTGTCTATAAAGACTCAAGCCAAGCAAAGGCTTGGGGGTTCTGATTTTTATCTAAGAGAATTATTATTCTACCTGTTTTGATCTCAAGTGTTTTCTTGGAGAACTGCTCCTGCAATGAAAGGAGAATTGATTCAGAACTGATTACCAGATAGGAAACCCTACCTTAGGATCACTAAGCTACTTGCATGTTGAAGTCCAGCTCAGGGGGATCCGGATTTAAACCAGGAACAGTTCCGGGTCATGGTTGGGTGGAACGTGGTAGTTACCAAGTGATATGGTCATCAAACAGAGGTTAGATCTGCATAAAATTGGTAATGCTGGTTATTTAAGTGTGTGGGTGCAGCCATTAACAAAGCTTGAAATTCAGGTATGAAACCCTGGAAAGCCTATTCTATTTTATTTCCTAAAGATTATTAATGTTTATGTTAAGTAATGGTTGCAATGTAATTTCTAACTCTAAGGGTTAAAATTTATGGTTAACAAACTACTAGGGTTTGTAATTACAATTTACTAATCTTATGCTGGAGAAGTTTTATTATATGTTGTTTATGTTCAGGGTGGTATCCTTCTTAAATGTTATTATATTAACTAGGTTTTGATTTTAGTATTATGTTTATACTGTGTTCTCTGTATTTAATACTCTGCTGACATATTTCATTTGCCATCAGAGGCTTGCCCTAGAATTTTAAATAAACTAGTTCAATAATAATTTATTTAAAATATTATTTATGCTAAACTATACATGATTATATTTTAAATTAGATCTACTAAGAACCAAGTTCATATAATAAGCAAGCTAAACAAGTTATCAAAGACCTTACAAGTTCTGCTTCATAAATCATTTAAAACCAAAATACTTTACATAACTGAATCAAACATTAAATTAAATCAGAGGGATATCGTGACCATCCATATGGTCCTTATCAAGACTCTGCCATAAAAATCTATAGTCTTAACATCTATAATAAAATACCATAAATCACATGCATTTATATATTTAAAGGTCCCACATAATATCCATCATAACATCCATTTAAAATTTTACCAAGCAACAATTTATATAACTCAGTTTTAATAAACAAAGGTCATATTACAAAATAGAGGTCATGGTATTGGTCCTCAAGGGTTACAAATTCAATTCACAAACAAAATTAAACTCCACAATAAGGACCTTAACATAAATCATCACCATAACCAAATCATATAACCTTACAGCTGGTTCACAAAACATTTTAAAAGCCATAAAATAACGAATTGAACAGGAATCAATCCTATATATAAATCCATCGTTTATACCACTACACAGGCCGCGAATTACACTAAGCACGTGGGTCATATCTTCACAAACACATCAAATGCCATATAATTAAACAATACCTACACTAGCAGTGAGTTTGCAAGACCCTAGCTTAAGCACAGCCTCGGCCACTAACCTTTTTAATACACAGTCCATTAAATATAACCCTACCGTAAGCGTTGGCCACCATGGTTCCCAACCCATGGTTTTCCACAGCCCAAATTATATAAGAACCAAATATCGTAAACAAATAAAATACAAGCTATCGCAACACTATCGGAAGGCTCATGCCATTTATGGCATGGCCTTTACCCACACTATCAAGATATTACTTTAACCAAGCTAATCAATGACATTTACACACAGAGCATCCAATAAGGTATATGCCTCTGTTTTTAAAACCCCAACCCTTTTAAATATAGTGCTTAATAAAAGCGCAAATGGAAATCGCATACACCATATATCAAGTTAACCATTACATTTTATAAAACCAATACTTATATCTATTTACATAAATATCCCAATGTCTGTACACAATCTCCATTAAATGCCGAGGACAAGGTTTTACATAGGTGTCCCAATGGGCTATGGCACCATTGCAAGCAATGGTGCAGCCCATGGCTATAAAATCCCAAAACCAAAACATTAACGATTTACATAATTGAAACAAAATCACATAGAGCCGAATGGCCTAAGAATCAATTCATGGCATAACACCTCAACATTTTAAAAACCAATTCTATAACCATAATCCTGAAGGCAAAATCAAATTCATTACAGCATCAAACCCCAACCAAACAACCAGTCAAAATGTAGCTATGCCCATAGGGTTGAAAGGCGACAAGCATACGCTTGATTAGCAGGCTTAGCGTGGCCATGAATGCAATGCTTGGAGCCAACAGTGTCGTAGCCACATTTCTCCTCCATTCATTTCGGCACCTGCAAGCAAAAGAAACCAAGATGGGGATGAGGAGTATGCCATCCTTTCAAACTATAAACCAAACAATTTGCAGGCTTGTAAATTCATGTGAGCATACCTCATAATCTGGAGGGCGCCTCCATGGCCATCCCACTATGCAGAGCCAAAATGAAGAAACCCCAAATGACAATACAATGCACATCCATCATGAGCCAAGCCTAAGGGAAGGCTGTCATGCTTTTCAATGAGCATTAAATGCACCAGGATGGAGTCCATTAACGATTTATCAAACCTACTCCCATAGTCAAGCCTTGTTACAAGGTATCGTTTAATACCACCCTCCATAACATCACTTAAACCCTAGAAACGTATGGTTTATACCATATATCATGTCACCCCAAACTCTAACATCAACGTTAACATATTACAAAGCTTGCACTATGATAGTATTACAATAATACTTAGTCATAGGTTGCGCTAGTCCAAAGTCAAAGAACCCTTTCTTAGGCATGTAGATAATGTTTTGTCCATAGGTTTAGAGCTTAGGGTTTAATACCTTAGTAACTAGGTGTTTATGCTTAAGCACCATGGCATACAAAGTATGCCATGGTAACATCTAGGACTATAAAAAAATCCAACGGTTGCTCTTAAACCAACCTAATAACCTGCCAATAAAAGAACATAAGAGAAGTTAATAAGTATAGTAAAAATATACATAGCACGAAAGAGATATTAATGAAATATAGGATAAAGAATTTAAAACCATAATGAAGAATAATTAATGTACAGGAAATTTATCCAAAATCTAAATTGACGATAACGACGCTTACCAAGTTTTAAAACCAAGTCGATAGGAAACATAATAACTAGCAGTAGGTTATCGACGACCAAGGTTGTCAACACATTTTCCATCCGATCCCATCGCAAGTAATGAACCACATAAGTAAAAGAGAGAGGTGCCTTAGTTTGAGTGAACTAAGTAAGCCTGTGTAACCAAGTAATACCTTACCTCTCAGATCGTCATGGGAGAACTAGTCCTGCCACTCCACCACCTTATTCCCATCAACAAAGTTAAGTTATTTTTTAATAATTAAACAAAATACATATGTGCAGGAGTTAAACAAAGATCTATACAATTCATTAATTCACTGACAATAATAACTAAGATGTACAAATAGTTTAAATAACAAAATTAAGATATAAGAAGTAAACGAACTAATAATCACTGAATGGATAAGAGAATAACAAGATAGTAAGGACAGTTTATGACGAGATTGAAAGTATAAGTAGCGCATGTAATTCTGCACTAGTAATAATGATCCCCTTTGGGTAATTTTTCACTACCCTATAATTTTTATTTTTATTTTTTCGATTTTTGGGGACATTACAAGAAACATCGAAGTTCATGTTTTGGGTTTGTAGAGAAGGCATTGGGAGGAGTGTTAATAGGTAAAATCCAATTGTACATTGAAATGTTGGCATCGGGAGTGTTATTTTGGAATTAGGAGTGTGATGTTGTATATTATTATATTTTATATAATTTTTATTATAATGTCTCATACTTCGAAAAAAAACTGCATGTGGTTTTATAAACCATGTGTGTTTTTACTTCTTCTTTTTTGTCCTTCTTCGTTCAAATGATTACTTTATTGCTTTCTTCTCTTTTTAGGAAACCCACATGTGGCTTTCTTTTAAAACCATGTGTCGTCTCTCATACCACTGTAACATTGAATCCAATTGTTATGGGAAAATCCATATCTAGATGTTAAAGAGGAGAATCCATCTTCATTAATAATTATATCAATGAATTTTGAATAAATAGATGACAGATTACATTACAATATCTTGGTTTTTGTATTACCATCGTGCCTTTTCATTGAAAAGGTCACACTTCTTCATTTTATTTATTAATAATTGTTCATTAAATACATTCATTCTATTATTATTGTTGTTGTTGTTTATGTAACATTTTGTAATTTTGTTAGCCCGATATCTAAGGCAATATAGTTACTTTTCTATAGAATTTGATGGATGCTATCAAGGTAGGAAGTATAAGAATGGCATGGTTTAAGTTGGTACTTTGTTGGACTCAATGACTGTATGGTCCTATATGATGTTATGTAACTATGTTTGTTAAGGATTTTTCCTCCCCCTTTTAACAAAAAAAATTATTTTTTTCTATCATATATATGTATATATAACTCCATACCATCATTTGTAAGCTATAGGGTTAGTTAAAATTGATTGGGATAAGGTTATATAACTCATAAGGATAGTATTGGTGTATTGAAGCAATACTACATGAATATAGCCATAGTCTCAAGACATGCTAGCCATGGAATCCATGCTCAGTATATGGATTACTCAAGTAGTATAGATAAGACTGTAAATAGACCAAGATGAATAGATAGGATGAAAAAAGTCAAGAATATGGGCCAAGTATTTAGAACAGAGAGAGAATAGAAGTGGTATAGTGAGTAAGTATTGTTAAGTTAAGATGTTCCAAGAGGAACTAGTAGACATGAGTGTTCCTAACATAAAGCCCATAAATGATGTATACTGCTTATCTAAGTATCCAAATAAATATTAAGATAAAGAATAGTTGTAGTTGCAAGGTAACTGAGTGATAAAAGAACAGACCATCAACAAGTCCTTGGAATGCATAATATTCCTTTTTAAATAATTATTTTGATGGATGTTACACATGGTTGGGGCTGAAAACCTAGTATGTAGACCCTAAGAAATCTCACAGGCATCTAGGTTAAGAGTAATGTCTTAAAAAATGACAAAAATCCTTTCTAAGGTATCCTTGTCCTATGATGGGGACATTTTCACAACTAAGTATAGGTATTGGGTCATTAGACATGGTAAAGGTAAATATCTGAGTATGTATGTTTACACGGTGCTAAACCATAGTGTTAAGAATTATGGAATGTCATTGTGTAAAGGTTTAGAAAGACCAAGGGTCTTTGTAAACCTTTACATAGTGACATTCTTGAATTCTTAACACTAAGGGGAAATATATCGAGCCTTAGGCATTAAAGGATAATTATTGGAATAAGACCTAAAATAATCTTCTATGCATCTAAGGACAAGCACAATGTCTCAAAAAAGAGCATATGAACTCATAAAGGTACCATTGGTCTATCAATGAGGATATCAAGGATAACTATAGGTATGGGTCTTAAGGCCCTAAACATGGTTGGTGGAGTAAACGTAATTCCTATGTTGTAAAAGAAGATTCTTATCAACGAAACCCCATAAATACATCTCATAGCATTACATATGATCCCTTGAAGGTATATTTGGATTTTAATGGTGATACATACACTATTAGGAATTTCTAGCACTAGTTGTGAGTTTAAGGGAACTAGACATTGTAGAGGGAGAAAAACTATGTATTCAGCTATAAAGGAAGCTTCCAGGGTGAGTGCAAGCTAATGAAGGTCACTTTTGGCACATTAGATGCAATAGAAAACTGAAAAATCAGCCATCCATCAACTTAATTGTATTTTTTAAGATACTTACACAAAATATCTTGCTTTGAGTAAAAAATATTAAATGTAGGAAATTGAATCGCATTTCCGAATATATAAGTTTTATGCATTGAATATTTTTATAACTATGTCAAGTTTCATTTTTTATAACAATGATTTTTTATTTTTTAGGCGAATGATAAGGTATATGTTTTTTTGGCGGAAGTCTAGTATTCGTTGTTATATGCAAACTCTACAAGATGCAGGTAATATTCCCACTTGGTGCAATTGTTCATGACATACATCCTAAGCATGTCCTCTATAATCTAGTTTACCCTTTCTATCTGCCCATCTGTCTGCTGGTGGTAAGAAATACTAAAGTTCAATTGCGTCTCTAATCCAGAGAATAAGGATCTCCAAAAGTTCCAGGTAAACTTAGTATCTCGATCGAAGATGATTGCCTTGGGTATCTCGTGCAATCTAAATATCTCCTTCAAGAAGATATCAACAATGTGTACTTCCTTCTAGGTCAACTTCACTGGAATGAAGTGTGCTGCTTTTGACAATTTGTCAACTACTGCAAAGATAGAATAATTTTGTTTCTTACTCTTAGGTATACCTGTGATAAAATACATACTAATGAACTCCCACTTCCATTCTGGAAAGGGTAATGGATGGAGAAATCCCGAAGGATACTGGTGCTCAGCTTTGACAAGCTGGAATTCCTGACATTTCGTGATAAACAACATTATGCCGACCTTTAACTTAGGCCAAAAAAGTGTCTCTTAATGACGGATATCATCTTTTGATATCTCAGATGCCCTGAGTGGTGTCCGATGAAATTCTATGAGATGCTGGACCGAATGTCCCCTCCTTCTAGAAAGTACAATCTCTCCTTGGACCACAACAATCCCGTTTCATCTACCTTGTACTCTTTTTGTTGTTGAAAAAACCTGTCCTCTTGGAGCTTCTTGAGGATTTCAACATAGAAAGGGTCAACTCTGTTGGCCGTTCTAATCCTCTCATGTAAATCCGAATCAGTTTGAATTAAAGTCACCTCATATATCATATGAGTTCATCGTCTCAAAGCATCAACAATCTTGTTCCCTTTTCCCTTTATATGCTTTAGTTCGAAATGATACTTGCTAAGGAAAGCCAACCATCTGGATTTCCTGGCATTCAAATCTGGTTGTTTAAATAAATATTTTAGACTCATATTGTCAGTCTTCAGAACGAATTTCCTTCCTATGATGTAGTGCCTCCACATCTTCAAGGCATGGAATATGGCCACTAACTCAAGATCATGGGTGGGTTAGTTCTACTCATTCTATTTTAACTTTTGTGATTCATAATAGATCGTGTAATCATTCTGCAAGAGGAATCCTCTGAATCCATCCTTGCTTGCATCTGTGCAAACAACAAAATCCCCATCGGGATCTACTATTCGTAGTATCGGTGCGGTCATCAAAATTTGTTTAAGCTTTTGAAAAATTTCTTCGATATTGGTCGTCCATAAGAACTTATTTTCCTTCATTTGCAAAGAGCTCATGGGACAAGCTATTCTTGAGAAGTTCTCAATGAACTTCTGGTAATGGGCTTACTAATCCAAAAAGGGATCTAATGTCGGTGACACTAGTAGGGGTAGGAAAATATTCTATGGCTTTAATCTTTTCTGGGTTCACATCTATCCTCGTCTCGGAGATGATGTGACCCAAGTACTATATCTAGGGTTTGTAAAAATCACATTTACTTAACTTGGCTTAGATCTGGTGTTCTCGTAACACCCGTAGCACTATGTGGAGGTATTCCTCATGTTCCTCTTTACTCTTAGAGTAAAATAGGATGTTGTCTATAAAGACCAAAACAAATTTATCTAGGTACTTACTGAATATATTGTTCATCATACACAAGTTCGTGAGTGCATTGGTCAACCCAAATGATATCACTACAAACTCGTAGTGGTCATACCTTGCACAAAAGGAGGTTTTGTGAATATCCTCGTCATGAATCTGCACCTGAAGGTACCCAGATCATAGGTCAATCTTCGAAAATATCTTGTCTCCTCCTACTTTATCGAACAAGTCATCGATCCTAGGGAGTGGGTATCGGTTCTTGATATTCATCTTGTTAAGCTGACGAAAATCGATGCACATCTGCATTGTACCATCCTTATTCTTTACAAAAAGTATCGGTGATCCCAATAGAGACACACTTGGTTGGATATATCCTTTCTTAATCAACTCTTGCAACTGTAGTTTGAGTTCCACCAACTTTGGTGCACTCATGATCTGAGGGGATTTTGAGGCCGAAACTGATTCTGGTTTCAGTTTTGTGGAAAAATCTAAGTCTCATTTCAGTGGTAATCCTGGGATTTCCTCAGAAAATACATCCCTAAAGTGTACAAGAACTGGAAAGTCCTCAATGTGCTATTCTCTTTCAGCTTCTATTGCTTGGATGTTTACTGCAAACAGCTTGCAGCTTTTCCTAATGCACTTCTTTGCTTCTAAAGCAGATATATTCCTTACAAAAAATTTCTTAGGTATGCCTTGAATCTTCACTTGATTCCCTTGGCTATCTGTAGACAATATTGACTTGTGTAATAAATCGAGCATGACATGGTGTTATTCAAACCAATCCATGCCGATTCCCTTGGCTATCTGTAGACAATATTGACTTGTGTAATAAATCGAGCATGACATGGTGTTATTCAAACCAATCCATGTCCAGGTTTATTTTAGTAGGGAAACCATTTAGGTTTACCTCATAATCTTTAACTATTTCATAAACTTTTCGTTTCACACCTATGGCTAATTGCACCAGCCAAGGTTTATCATGTTTAACTTTTCCTAGTTTACATACATCAATAATCTTAGGCGATACATAGTTCCGAAAAGCACCGGGGTCAATTAGTATTGAAATAGAAGTGTTTAAGATCTTACCTTCTATATCAACCATGGTAGCCTGATGGTCTACCTATTGGCCATCCAAGGCTACATAAATCCGTTTTGTTCCCGCTATGCCCTCTACCATTGGTTCTTCTTGTAATTTGTGCAAGACCACATTGGTCTTGTTCTTACAGTGTCGGGCATAATGAGGCCCTTGGCATTTCCAGCATTTGATTTGTAGCGAGGAAACATTGGATCCCCCATTTGCTGTTGTCTTCTTAGCATTTGGAGCTAGTACATGTGGTTTTGTACCTATTTTACTAAAGTTATTGTTGGTTGGAAAACTATTGTTCTATTTTCTGTAAGGGGGTTGGTTAAAAATCATTTTGCGGTTGTCAGAGAAGTTTTTAGACTTGTCTATGCTTCTGATAATGTTCTCTTTCCTTAATTTTCCATGCTAATAAAAAATCCTAGCTTTGTGTAAGGCGGTGTCAAAACTTTTAGGCATGTCAAATTCAATCATTTCCCAAAAATTGGGAGGAAGACATCCTAAAAACTGCTGTATTTTTACTTTGTCGTCCTTCGTGTATGGCACATAATGCAATAGATCCAAAAATATATTAATAAAAGCATCCATAGTCATGGATCCCATACGTAACTCATGAAACTCTTTCACCTTTCTGTCAAAGAACCTTTATGACATGTATTTCTCTTGAAAAATCTTACAAAACTTACTCCACCGTATTTCTCTTAACTCGTCTTTCTTGGTATGCTTCAAGTCTCTCCACCATCTAGCTGCTTTTCCATTTAAGTTATAGATGGCTAGATGATATTTCATTTCGCTAGAGTAGCTATGAACTTGAAAATATTTGCTCATACCCAGAAGCCATTCTTCAACTTTCTCCCCTTTTTTCATCTCTCCTTCATATGTTGGGGCTTTTATTTTTCGGAACTCTCCCTTGAGATTGTCATCATTTCTTAGTTTCTTTTTGCATGGAGAAAGAGAGTAATCACTAGAATGACTCTGATAATATCCTTCTGGAGGTTCAGGGGTATGTTATTTTCCTTCTTCTCTCAGGCTGCTGGCCCGTTTATGATAAAATTCTTTCTTGAACCTATTTGTGGAATGAGTGAGTTTTTCCTACGGGCTTCCTCCTATCATGTTTCGCAGCAATGCTTCATTAATTGCTTGTTATTCCTTTCTTTCATTTAGATTATCATTTCTAAAACTTTGCAAGTCTGCTTGGAGACTTTGTATGGTTTTCATTATATCAGAATTTAGCTCCACCACCAGTTATGCTTCCTAGGTGGGGGTATTCAACTTTCATTATTGGTTGTTTTCTTTTTCAGTGTTCATGTTTTGAACTATTCTTTTACAATCCTGTAATTGCAAATTTTTAATAACAAAAAAATTTATGTTAGTTAACAAAATTTAAAAACATACTTCATTTTCTTGCAACGAATGCCCGGTACGCCCATTTGGTCTCTTAGTGTTGAAACTGGGATTTGATACCGCTTGTAATGTCCCCGAAATTTGAAAAAAAAAATTATTAGGTTAGTCAAATACTACATGAACTGGACATTATCTTAACTTATGCAGAATATGGCGTACTTTGTTTCACTATACTGTATTGTCATAAGTTGTTATTACTTCCTTTTGGATGTTTTCCCGATGTTGTTATTAGTGTAATGCTATGTTGTCATTATGTTGCTTAATATCTGAGTTTGATGGTTATGTTTTTATATGTATGTATTTACGGTCAATTGCTTACTTATTGTTTATACTGTTTGATTACTATTTTTATTAATGAACCCGACTTAAATTGTATTGTCAAGGAGTGGAGTGGCGGGACTTGTTTCCCTTGTAAAAACACCTAAAAGGTAACTGGNAAAAAAAAATTGTAAAAATGCATAATTTACCTTGATTTTTCCACGAAAGTAAACAAACGTGGAAAACTAACGTGGAAAAATCCGCCCATATGTACTAGTGTGGTTTTACTTGTCACTACAGGGCTTACTTAGTTCTTATTTAACTAATGCATTTCTTTCCTTGTTTCATGCAGGTGCACTTGACAACGGAAAAATGACTATAATGGTGAAATAAAGACATGCTGCCTATGCTCACTACCTCACAGCTTGGGTGATGAATAGACCTATAGTCCTATCTTTAGTGATTATTATTACGGTCGTTAGCGTTGTGGTTCACGCAAGGCTAGGTTTAATTTTTCCTATGTTTGTACTGGTTAACACTATTACTTAAGGTCTTAAGACCTTGATCCAATTTGAGTCTGCTCTTAACATTTAACATGGTTTATATTGTATTATATAGGGCTTATTATATCAAATTGTAGCCCTAAGTTTATTAAGGTCCTTGTGTATAAAGTTGAAGGCATAACGTGATCCATTCATGGCATATTATATATGCCATGAATTATGGCTATATCCTAAGTATACGATTACAAATGTTGGGGTTTATGTATTGCATGGTGTTTAATTGTTGCATTGTGTTTTGGGGGTGGCATGAACTATATAGACTTTGGGATTTAATCTCATGAAGTGGAGGATAGGGTGGTAGAGTTAATGTGCCTTGGGAAACATATAGGGGGTTCACTGAGTGAACTTGTTACATAGCACGACCGTTCGCAGGTGTTGCACCTGCAACAATTTCCCAAAATTCTAAAATTTTTAGGACCCTCCTTTACTTTGAGTTAGTTCGTTTTTCTTCTCAATTTTGGTCTATGGATTTTTGGAATGTTC